>APFE030042532.1:6970-69470 GCA_000404065.3 Pinus taeda | reverse complement strand
GTTATATTGTGACTCCTTAGACTCCTATATATAGAAAGGAGGTTTTATCATTTGAATCATCCAAGAATTGTTCATTTTGTAATGTAAAGGAGGTTGCCCCCTCGAAGAGGCTGAATTCTAAGGCGTTGATCTATCTTTTCTATCTTTTTCTTGAGCTGGTTACATAACAAATTGGTTGTTGAATATCCTAATAAAAATCTCGTAAATGGCATTCACTTTCAGCAACAAGGTAACCCTTTTCTTTCAGTGTAAGAAGTTAGATGCTTCATCCAACGTATCCTCAAGTCTACCATCTCTTGATTTGATTAAAATATATATCATGTGCTAAGTCCTTCTAGCCACAAGAATAAAATTTATGTTGTGTGTTAAGTTCAATATCCCCAAAAAATGATTCATCTTTGCCGAACCCAAAATTAGTACAATATCCCTCTAAAAAATGATTTCCACAAATTACTACTAACTATTCTGGAATATTGTTGTTCTATACAACCTATTGGCTCCTGTACACTGTGACTATTGCATGTAACCTATGCATCCCCTTCACTTTGCTATATGACTAACCTGTAACCCGCACCCTCCTACAACCTTAGATGTTGGACCCTATTCCCTTGTAATCATATGTTTGTTGCAAAGTGATGTGGAACTGTTGTTAGTGAATGAGACCATTGGTAAAAATTAGTAAGCCGATTACTCCAAATTTTTAACTCTATAATAATCAAGATGGATGAGAAATAATGTATTAATCCAATGGAAATCACAACATTTCCCTCTATAAGAAGTTTCCAATGGTGTAAAATCATAAAATAAAGTCTGGTGCTGAAAAAACTATGGAAATAAAGACACCTTGGTTAAGTAGATAGAAGATATAAAAAAAATAGACCAAACACATGGTAAAGAAACAAAATTTAAAGGTTGAATGACTCATGAGTTTATGCAAGGAATATTTATGAACCATAATAAACTTGTAGAGTGATGCTAGTGCTTCTTTTCAGTCAGAACCTTGTTGTTTGACCATAGCATTATTCTGTGGTTTTCTTCTGTAGGAAACATAGATACACTACTAATCAAAGTATGGAAGCTCAGACCATATTTGTTTTGCAAGGATGGCCAGTGGGTTGAATGGAGAAATTCAAACATAGAAAAGGTAGCACATGAGGTAGCGGTTACCAGTTAGCTATCTTTTCCTATTTTTTCTTCTTGTTGTCTTGCAGTAACTAGGATTATGTTCCTTTGGTGAAGTGACAAAATGTTGAAAAATAAGACACATCCAGGATGGAGAAAAGCAACAATAATTTGCAAAAAGTTCCAAATGTAGAGGAAGGTAATAGAGATCAAGAGGTGATTGTAGTGATATCCTCTGTAAATGGCCTCAAATCCTCAATAGTTAAGATCTCCAGAGAAGGAATTAATGTAATGAAAAGGGAAGCACACCATGCACAACAGATTGAAGCCTCTACGTTTCATGGGATTCCTAAGCCGGAAAGGAAGAAAAAATTTATGGATGTAAGTACACATTATTCTACACATAAGATGGTAATGGACTCTCCTAAAGGTAGGCCTACAAATAAAATGGTTAAATACAAGAAAATGCTAGCCAATAGCCAGAGTGGATTGGATACCAATAGATTTATATGTATGAAGGCACACAAATCCACACTCCCATAGACTAGAGACCTGAGATATGGAAACGAAGCTCAAAATAAGGCACTACCTAAAAAAGATAAGTCTTATGTTGTCAACAAGACAACTATAGAATACTACTTCAAGGAAAGAATTTGTCATGGGTCATGACCTTTCCATCAACATTAATGGCAGAAGGGCAGGTAAAAAAGTTGGAGGAAGTGATGGTTCATCTTTATTTGCTTTTGTAGAGGTGTCTCATAAGTCCTCACCTTTCACCCAAGGGAAACCCTTTTCTATAGTAAATGCAGACCAGGGATCAAAACAAAAATCATCCATATTAAAGAGCTCAAGTCAAAATTCAAAAAAACAACAATTTTCAAGAGGAGAAGACATCTAAAGAGAGAGGGCCCCTAAAGATACCTCCAGGCCACATACAACCACACAAACCTAATCGTAGATTTGAACCTTCTTCCAAGTTATGTAATATTTGTTCTCTTCTCAATGAGTTTACTTCTAAAAAATACTTCTTTCAATCTTGGAAAAACAAGTGGGCTTGTATGTTTTGAGAGGATATAACTTAAGCTTGTAGGCATTAATTATTGGAGAGTACCCTATTATAGAGCAAGCTGTAATATGAAGGAATTCTCATCAATCTACTATAGAATCTAATATTTTCAATAAAGGAGTGGGTAGAGGGGCTTCACCTTGTTCACCAATATCTTACCATGTTCATTCATGAAGGACTTTTAAAATTGTAAAGAATAAAGTCAATGCATTATAAGTACTATGGGGAGATGTAGGGTACCAAAAGGTTTATAGGTATTAAGGGGAATTTAAAGGATAACTAGTAAAAATAAAGGCCGGCTTTATTAGCAATATGTATTGGGACGAGGGTTTGAAAAAATGATTTTTGGAGGTATTTGTTAATACCTAGTGAAATTAAAGGTATTCTTTAATATTCCATAATCCATGTGCTATGTCGTAATTCATTAGGTGAAGGCCCCATGGGAGTGGATGAAGGTTAACATGTTTAACGCATTAAAATTGTTGTTTCTAAGGATATCATCATACTTTATCACTAACCTATAAGGATCTCGTGCTATGATAGTGATCAAAAAACATATGGATGTGTGTCAAGTTACACTAAAGAGCATAATTGTAGATGACATGTTTCACAAATGCAACAAGAAACTTATAGGCATTGATCTATAATTCTTTCCTTGTTAAACATAGAGATGACAAATGGCATCTATATATTCAAAGTTAATGTGGATCCATGTTAGCGCCATATAAATACTATTATATCCTCCAATTTCTTCCTCTCTTGAAATCCATGTTATTTCCTCCTTATTTGAAGATGCAATTGTCTATACATGTGAACTGGGATGAGGGAAATGTGTAGCAAAATAATATTCTAGAAACCATTTATCTTTGGTTGGGAGTTTACCCACATTGTTGATCATGTAAATAGTTATAATGCCATATTGAGTAGATTTTTGGCACACATTTAAGAAGGTGTCATTATCTAACGGGGGCTAGAAATCTAAAATGTTATTCATTAAATTAGATATAGGATTATATTTGTCTAGATGGGAAGGTTAATATAGTTTGAGCTTGTAGGAATTAATTTTTGGAGAATACCGTATTAGAGAGGAAACTTTGCATTGAATGAAATTTCACGAACCTACTATAGAATCTCTGAGATAATTTTTTTTTTTTAATACATTTTTTGCTTATAATATTTCTTATGATGGATGGCACATGATATGTAGGAAGCTTTTCACTCTATAGAAGATATTCATTGCATTGTGTATGGTCAAGAATATTCCTAAACCTCAAATGACAAAAGTCTTCTATTCAAAGTTAAGAAAGATATTTTGTATAATAGAAAGTCATTTGTATCATGCTTATGCATGGTACAAGCTCTATATCCTCCATAAAAGCTACAATAAATTCTTAGAATACAAGGATTTGCAACTCATGGCATCATCTAGATTGTTGGCAGCCATTTCTATTACACCCTATGATCACAAGCATGGGGCTCACCATTTCGAGCTGGAGAATGAGAAGGAAAGATGTTCAAGAATGGCTAGTCTTTTAAGTTTAGGGATTTAGTTTGGATTCTAAAGTGGATAGTAGAGAAGTGGTAAGTTATTTCAATGTAAAGTCTTAAGTTTGTCACTGTTTGATATGTTTACATTTGTATAGGTTTCTTTAGTATAAGTATTATATGTTATGCTTAGTTCAAGGAGTTTTCTTCCAATATGTCTAATAATAATATGGTTTTTTGGTAGTTGTCCTACTCGAAGCTTCTATCTGAAGTGGTAAGTAATAGGTATGGATCTCATTAAAGCATATATTTTTGAAATTAAGTCTTTCCTTGATGTTGCTGAGAAGTCAGAGCACACATATAGTATTCTAAGTACTTTTAATTCTTGTACAGGTTTTTGTTCTAGCAAGTTACATGGTTTCAATTATAATTGGATAGAATGTGGTACAATGTTAGGACAAAATTTACTATATCTACTTATATTTATAGATTATACTAAATTTTTGTGCCATATAATCATAATTTGCTTCATTTCTTAATAGTTCAAAAGTGTCTTCACTTCAAACTATTTGGTTCTAAGTACGTCCATTATTATTTATAAAAATGTGGATTATGTTAACTCTCACATTGAAATGTAATATAATATTTAAGGATGTGTGAATATAAGTTAATTGTATCGACTTTAAAGGCACTTTAGGTTCATGAAAAGAAAGTGGCAACATCTACTTATGTGGGTAACTTGTGTCTTTATTATGTTTTAGGTTTCCAAAGGTGTCGTGACATGTGTTCTCCAAGAAGTGAAAAACTTGTATCATCTATTATAAAATGACTTCCACCCTTTAGGTATTGCTGATAGAGTTCAATCATTGCTAGGCACAGTCTTTAGGCTTATTGACAAATTTTCTTCATATTCTCTGGTGGTCCCATCAGTGCAATTGGAGCAACACATTCCTTCTTTAGAAAGTCTAACTACTTTCAGAGTGTTACAGCAGGTGATGGGATTGAATTCCTACTTTTGCTTCATGTTTTCTATTATTCTATGGTGTGAGAACTTGTGACTTGTAATTGTGACCTACTCTTAGAGTTACACAACTTATAAAATATTATAGGGAATTTAATTATTACTTTGTTCAGTTCATTTGTCCCTACTATTTTATGCCATATGGTGTGGAAATCTTGGATTTGGTATCTTTCTTACACTTTGTTGTTAAAGTGTACACATTCTCCTGTGTATTGTAAAAGTAGAATTCTTTAGGTTTTCTAAAGATAACCATTTCATGCTTGCAGGTATCACAAGTGTATCAAACAATGAAAATCATGGTCCTCTCAAGGATGACACCATTTTCTGATTTTTCTACTATAAAAAGGCTTAGTGCAGATGATATGATGTACAATTTTGTATAGTTGAAGATTAACCATTTAAAAGGATTTAGTATAGTTTTGGTAGTTAGGTGAAGTAATACAATTGTGCAATTTTCAATATTTTGTATAAAAGTACACTGTCTGCTAATTTTGAGGATTTAGCTTTTGTGCATGGACTCTTTTTTAGAGTGAGCATAGTACAAGCTTCTTAGTGAATTTATTTATGCAAGACCTTGAATTAGAATAGTCCATTATCATAATCTTATTGAATTGTCTGAACAATCCATATATCAAGGCTATGAATTAAAGTAGGAGGGGCCCAATAGCTTAAGTATTGCTATTGATTTAGAGGCCAATGGTACCTCCTTAAATCATAATGCAGGTATGGTTATCATCCAGTCTTATGGAAATAGTTACATGACATAAAGTACTCTAATGACATGACAATTAAAACAATAGAGTCAAATTTTCTTCTCAGAAATATAATAGTCTAGCAAATACCAAAAAGAAGTCTTTACCAGATGGTGCATCAGTTGACTTTTATGCTGTTGGTAAGTAGGGCGACGGTGTGAAATTTTTCCAAGTAAAATAAAGAGACCTTTAGATCCCATTCCAAAAACGTTTCATTGGGAATTCACTCTTTTCAATACCACTTCTACTTATCAATGTTAATAAGGAGGGGTGTTACAACATCGACTCTGTTGAAATAACATTGATTTACATCTATCATCTAGTTTCCTACACATTGAAAAACAAACAAAACATAAATTCATTTATAAAACCTAAAAGCATTTTCACTTGGATTTCTGTCAAAGGTAGAAGGGAGATACCATCCTTTAAAGTCGTGCATATGGAGATTCAACCTTCCTCTCATGGTGTTAACTCCTAGCCATTATTTTTACTCTTTGATAATATCACAGACCTTGATAATTTATGATGTTGTAGTCAATGTTTGAAGGATTGCCATGCACCCGAGAATCAATCTTATTAATTCCATTTCTTGTCTTGTAATGTGCAATTAGTATTCCTAATTTCTGCCTTATTTCATTGTTTTCCACCTTAGTCGAATTAGAGGTCAAGGGTTCTTCTCTCCAGCCTACATCTAATGGAATATTCACTAGTTTTCCAGCAAATTTGTTTCCTTTCCTTTGGATATGGTGAAGCCAAATATTTGGGGAGCTCCTTATATGTGTTACCTCCTCTAGGAGGATGCTAATCTCAATTTTTTAGTTTAGAGGTATTTATAGGTAGTCGATAGAACCCACTAAATGAAATAGATCTTTATATATGAATGATGAATCCCCCCTTCAATGACTAAGTTGTCAATTCCCATAGCTAAAGAATAGTGTATCTCTTGCTTGAGGGAAGAAAACTATGATACATTATTGGTGCCCCTTTATTGTTAGGACTCAGAATTGACCAATTTTGACCTTATATTTTTGCCATAATATTATCCTTTTCAGTCATAAGTTGTAAGCTTTGATTACATAATGACTTAATCACCCCAAGGTATGAAGTAACTTTCCGCATATCTATATGTTCAATTGTTCATTGCATATTTGTGAGTATCTTTATATTTATCTTTGGAAAAGCTGACTAAGTTGCCAAGTAATTGTCTTAAGCCTCCAGGAATTATAATTTATAGTTGTTGTAACACCAGAAACAACAAATACGCAGTTGCCACAACAACAGAAACAACAACTAGGCAGTTGCTGCAACACTAGAAGCAACAACTACACAGTTGCTACAGTCAGCAACAACAACCATCTAAAGCATGCTATTTTGCAACAGCTGGGAATAACAAACGACAACTATCTGAAGAACGCTAACGCGGCATGATCAAGCGGCTGTCTAAAGCGGGTAGAACACAGTTACCATTGCTTAAATCAGGAACAACATGGGGAAACAACAAAGGAATGTGAGAATCCCAAGAAGACGGTCGAAGTCGGTTACCAGCTGTGTAACAGCCAGAACCTAAGAAAGAATATATTATTATACTATTGTAACAACGTTCTGTAATTCTTATTTTTGATAGAATGGGTTAACTGAATGAACTGTAATAATCTATTGTAATAGATGTCTCCTCTATAAAGAGGAGACATCTACATTAAAAGGGGAGGATTGTGGTCTGTAAGTGAAATTTTGAAAGACATCAGCAAGTCTGAACTTTATTGTACTTGAATCTTTTGGCAGATGAATAGAAGATTGTTTTGAGCACTTAATCTAGACTTTGTGTTCTGGGGAATGTTGTGAGAGGTACTGGGCCCACCTTCCTCACAAGATTCACCCATTTACTTTTCTGTCAAGTGCGTAAGTGCGTGATAGTTTCTTTCTGCTGATACTCTGTTTGGATTCTGTAGCATTACCTCTGGTATTTCCGTTTTGCTAGTACTCTGTTTCATTAATTGCTTGCAGTTGTGCAAGGATATTTCGCCGGTGAATTAGAGTGCAGTGTGTATTAACAATCTGGTTACAAGGGCAGGTGTTGAACGTCCTCACTTGGAGGATAGTGTCCTGATCCTCTGCCAACAGAGCATCCATCACTTTGCTTTTCAGATTCGTAATCTTAATTAATTAATTTCATTTTATCGGTATTGTGATAACTTAGCATAAGAATCACGTATACTATATCTTTTAATCCTTTTAGAATTAAGTACATACAGTACGTAGTAGCCTTTGGAATAAAAAGACTTTCCCAGGTTGACAATTAATGTGGTACTTGATTGTTTAATCAATAAACAATCGAACTAGCCAACATTTTGGCACTATTGCCGGGGAAGGCAACTAAAGATTTCTAAAAGCGTTAATGATTTCTTTATGAAAATAACATGTGCATGAGAGGACACAAGAAGCCTAATTTCACAGATGGCAAGGGAGGAAGAAAGACTTTTATTGACGAAATCATCTCAAAGGCCGAAACATCACAAAGGACGAGTCCCCGGATACCTCAAATCCAATACTCCTCACAAATGGATCGAGAGACGGAGGAAGTACTGGGACCTGAAAGGAAGCTGGAAGTACCAGAATACACTGAGGAACTGGTAGAAGAACCTGAAGAAATAGAAGATATAGAAGATAAAGTAAGTGATTCAGGAAAAAGACCAATGGAGGATAACATAACAGAAGGAAGGGGGGAGAACTCACTCTCTACCCTGGAGTTCCCTATTGGGGACCTCCCGAGAGGAATGACCCCTATGAAGAACATTCCACTCTAAGAATTACCCAACTTCCATGGGTTATCCTCTGAAGACCCAGATGAATTCCTCTTTGAATTCGATATCCTCTGTAGAAGTTATGATTATGTGAGTCCTAATCAGAAACTAAAATTGTTTCAAGCAACACTAAAAGGGAATGCGTTGAGGTGGTTCATGAGGTTAGGAGCTCAAGCAATCACCACCTGGGACCAGATGAAAGAGGGATTCCTGGCCAAATATCAAGACTACTGCCGAACAAGAGAAGGAAGGAAGAATTGTTTAAAATGGTTCAGAAGGAGGACGAGAGCTTAGAAGATTTTGTGGAAAGACTGTAGTATAATCTACAGAGGTCTGACCACCCCAATATGAGTAAAGATATTCTAAAACCATATTGCTGAAAGGGGTAAGAGATGACTGCTTGGACATGTTTAACATGCTGGGAAAAGGGGACATTTCCAAAGAATCATTTGATCAAATTATCAATCTCTGCATGAGATGCTCAAGAGGAGCGGGGAACAAATCAAAGAGCAGGGATAATGTGTATTCAAGAGTTCAGAAGTCAGCCAGTGGAGGAGCAACAAGAGATGAAATAGGTAACTTATTGGAAGAATTTAAAACTGAGATGCTAAGCTCTTTTGCTTCACAAATTGATGCTCTGCAGGTTAAGAAGAAACAAGCGGAAGCAGAAGCTACTCTAGCTATTTTCTGTTCCAAATGCAGAGGAAAACACCCACTCAGGGAATTCCCACTGGATAAGATACCTATCTGCACAATCTGCAAGAAGGACCATGAAACCCAGCAATGCCCCTCTCTGCCTGGAATCAAAGCAGCATTGCAGTCAACTGAAGAAGAGGCTGAAGCAGTGTACCTGATGACAAAGAGGAGGCAATGGCCACAAAGACAAGGTATGAGCTCTAACACAACATTCAGTCATTGGAATAATAATTCTCATTTTCAAACAAACTACCCACCCATGAACCAAATGCAGTACCCACCCTTTAATACAATGAATTTTCCACTTATGCAGCAACCAAATCTTCCTTTTCCTAATCCTACTATATGGAATCCTTGGGCTCCCCAACAACCGTATTTTAATTAATGGAATCTAAATTGGGCAGCCCAACAGATACCATTTCCTCAACAACAACAGTCTCTTTCCTTACCATCCAATACTCCGCAGAATAACCAATCAATGAGACCCCAACTGCCTGTGCAACCTAACCCCAATCCAAACAATAATAAAGCCTTGTAGGTAATCAATATTCAAGGTCAACCTGTCCTCCCTATGCAGTGTAATGATATCCATTTACGCTCCGGGAGGATAGTTGAACCCATCATAGATGACATTACTGACTCTGAAAAAGAAGAAACTAGAAAGGAAAAGTCATCCAATAAAGATACTGAAATTCTTGAATCATCTTCTAACAAGACTATCCAAACAGCAGAACCACCCTTCCCTGAAAGATTGACTCTTAATGAAACGTTTGAGCCACCAACTTTTAACCTTTTGGGAGAACTGTAGAATTTATATGTCAAAATCCCATTATTGCAAGCTCTAAGAGATGTCCCTATCTACGCCAGAACTGTTAGGGATATTTGTGTTAGGAAGCCTAGAAGAAAAGCCAAGGAACTCCTCACAGTTCATGTGATGGGAGAACTGATTGCTTTGATGACAGAAAAACACCCCCCTGTGAAATATGGCGACCCTGGTCACCCTACAGTAACAGTTCAGGTCAGAAAAACCTTTGTCTCGAAAGTTCTAGTGGATCTGGGTGCTGCAATAAATATTATGACACTTGAAACAGGACAATTACTGTAGTTGAAACACTTAACTAGGGAAACTCCAACCATTTTAGAGCTGGCTGACCGCTCTACAATTAAACCTGAAGGAGTGATCAAAGACCTGGTAATTTCTATAGAATCTTGGAATTACCCAGCCGACTTTGTGGTGTTACAAACTAAAACAAAGTTGGGGGGTCATCCATTAATTCTAAGAAGACCGTGGTTGGCTACAACAGATTCTTTCATCAGCTGTAGATCTGGATCAATGACAATATCCAATGGGCAGGAAATTAAACAGTTGACTCTTTATCCTCATGCCACACCCATGATTAATAACGATAATTCAATATGGGTAGACCATGAAGATGAGGAAACCCAACCTATTTTAAATATCGGACAAGCTTTAACTCTCAAAAACTCAACCGAAGATGAATTAATCAGAAAATTTATTTCTGAACCTTCTTCGGTTAGCTCAGAAATACATAATCACCTCACTACAATCCTAGAATCAGAATCCCAGAACAACCTTGAAACTGAAAATTTATCTCAGATACTAGCTGGCAGTCCTTCCAAAAGTATGACAGTAGAAATCGAACCAGGTAAAACATTAAATATAAATCCTAACTTAACAGATGATCAAAAACAATAGTTAATGAAGCTACTTAAAGAAAATAAAGAGGCATTCGCTTGGGATTATACAGACATGAAAGGGATTTCCCCTGAACTGTGCACTCACCGTATTTATATTAAAGAAGGATCCCGACCAGTTTGTCAACCCCAAAGAAAGGTGAACCCCAATCTAAGGGAAATAGTAAAAGAAGAGCTTCAAAAATTGTTAAATGCAAGATTTATATACCCCATATCCAATAGTGAATGGGTTTCTCCGCTAGTAATAGTACCCAAGAAAAATGGGAAATGGCGAGTATGTGTAGACTATAGAGCCCTAAATAAGGCCACCCAGAAGGACCATTTCCTGTTACCATTCATTGATCAGGTATTAGATAATTTAGCTGGTAAGAAGTTCTTTTCCTCTTTGGATGGATTTAGCGGATATAATCAGATAAGGATTGCACCCCAGGACCAGGATAAAACCACTTTTACTAGCCCTTGGGGGACCTTTGCTTACAGGGTTCTCCCATTTGGACTATGTAACGCCCCAGCAACATTTCAGAGAGCGATCATAGGTATCTTTTCTGATATGATAAATGATTCCTTAGAAATTTTTTTGGACGACTTTAGTCCTTATGGAACAACCTTTGAAGATGCTTTGTAGAATCTTGAAAAAGTACTTAAGCGGTGTATTGAAGCACATCTTGCCTTAAGTACTGAGAAATTCCATATGATGATGAATGAAGGCATTATATTAGGCCACTTTGTTTCATTATTAGGAATTCAAGTCGATCCTGCAAAAATATAGGTAATTTGGACCCTCCCTATTCCCAAGAACCAGACAGAAGTAAGGAGTTTCTTAGGACATGCAGGGTACTACAGAAGATTTATCAAAGATTTTTCTAAGATAGCTTCCCCTCTGTTTGTGTTATTAATGAAAAACGCTGAATTTAAGTGGACTAATGACTGTGAAAAAGCATTTAATCGGCTTAAACATCAGTTGTCCATAGCTCCCATTTTGAGAGGACCAGATTGGGCACTCCCCTTTCACATATCCTCTGATGCCTCAAACACTACCATTGGAGTTGTCCTGGGATAGGAAGAAAATGGTCTTCCCTATCCCATTTACTTCATTAGTAAAAACATGACTCACGCAGAACTTAATTACACGGTCACTGAGAAAGAATTTCTAGCAGTTATTTATGCTATCAACAAATTTAGGCATTACATCACTGGTTATACTACTTTTGTGCATACCGATCACTCGGCCATTAAATACTTAATGAATAAATCAGTTACAAATGCTCGACTCACTAGATGGTTACTGTTATTACAAGAATTTGATATCACAATTGTAGATAGACCAGGAAAAGAAAATGTAGTTGCTGACTTTCTTTCTTGATTGAAAACTAATGAAAATATTCTAGTAGATGATTCTTTTCCCGATGAGTATTTATTTGAAATCTCTTCCCACTCACCTTGGTACGCAGATATTGCCAACTACTTAGTTGCAGGAAAATTACCATCACACCTATCGCACAGAGAAAAAATAAAAATCATTCAGCAGAGCGCTAGGTACAGCTGGATAAGCGGATGTCTGTTCCACACAGGAATAGATCAATAAATCTGGAGATGCATTGGGGAAGATGAGATTTATGATATACTAAAAGCTTGTCATGATGGCCCTTGTGGAGGACATTTTGCGGACAAAATAATAGCACACAAGGTACTTAGAATGGATTATTATTGGCCATCACTTTTTAAAGATGCCAGAAAATATGTGAAGGCTTGCGACAACTGTCAAAGAATGGGCCAGCCTAACCATAGGGATGAAATGCCACTTAATCCCCAGGTAACTCTTGAACCTTTTGAGAAATGGGCATTAGATTTTATAGGTCCCATTAATCCTCCATCTAATCAAAGAGTGTACATATTAGTATGCACGGATTATATGACTAAATGGGTAGAGGCCAAAGCACTCATTAAAGCTAATGAAGAAGTAGTACTAACATTCTTATATGAAGAAATGTTTCCTAGATTTGGACTACCCAGAGAATTAGTCACTGATGGAGGACCTCCTTTTAATTCTCATGGCTTCAAAAATACGCTCCAAAAATATCATATCAGGCACAAAATGACTACACCATACCACCCCCAAGCAAATGGGCAGGTGGAAAGTACCAACAAGGTCATAGAAGCCATCTTAACAAAAACAATAAAGGAGAATAGAAGGGACTGGTTTTAGAGGTTGCTCGAGGCTCTATGGGTCTATAGAACCACTTGGAGGAATACAACAGGCTTTTCACCCTATGAATTAGTTTTTGGAAAGAATTATATTTTCCCTCTAGAGTTTGAGATTAAAACCTTAAGAACTGCCTTAGCTTTTAACCTTGATTTAACTGATGCACAGACAGCCAGGTTGCAGCAGCTTCAGGAATTAGATGAGAAAAGACTAGATGACGTCCATCAAACAACTATGATACAGCAACAAAGAAGTAGATGGCATGACAGAACCATCAAACAAAAGCAGTTCCAGAAAGGTAACTGGGCTCTACTTTATCATTCCCGTTTCGAGAATTTTCAAGGGAAGCTAAGAACAAGGTGGTTAGGGCCGTATGAAGTGGATGTTGTTTTTCCAAATGGAATAGTTAGACTTTTAACAATTGATGGGAGCAGAACACCACTGTTCATGAATGGCTACCGACTTTGGTTATATCAGTGGCCGGTTTCCAAGGAAGATTTTAAAGACACTTGCATGGCAATAAAACAATATTCTTTTCCAGGGGAACTTGCTATCCCTCAAAGCACTTGAGTTTCTATTATTTATGTAATTTTTTTAGGTTAGATATTCTTTTTTTTAAGAAACTAATAAATCCTGCCAAGGATTGCGATATTACATTTCAGTATTTTGCAGATTTTAGCTTGGGAAGTAGCTAAGAACAAAAGTTTCAAAGGAATTACTTTGTGGACTCGGAACTCCTGTTGCTGCAACACCATTCCCTGTTGCTGCAACACCATTCCCCATTGCTACAACACCATTCCTGTTGTTGCAACACCATTCCCTATTGCTGCAACACCATTCTTGTTGCTGCAACACCATTCCCTGTTGCTGCAACACCATTCCCCATTGCTGCAACACCATTCCTGTTGCTGCAACACCATTCCCTGTTGCTGCAACACCATTCCCATTTGTTGCAACACCATTTCTGTTGCTCCAACACCATTCCCGTTGCTGCAACACCATTCCCATTGCTCCAGCACATTTCTCGTTTTTACAAACGTCTTTTTCCCGATGATATAACATCATTCCTTGTTGTCACAACAACAATTTTCCGTTGCTGCAACACCAATCCCGGTGCTACAACATCACTTCCCGATCACGGAATACCCTTCCCAGCAAATTCCCTCACGTACGAAAACACCAGTCTTACCACTTCAGCCCCCAAGGAACAAATTTTCATAAAATATACCACTTCTTGTGATGATTATAGCACCCTATTATCACTTCCCGTCATTATCATTACAAATCTCCGGTATTCCCACGCTTTCAGATCTGCGGTAATCATTATGATCCAGCAGAAGACAAGACAAGACTTTCTGACGCAGCAATAAAAAAGGTAAAATACGAAGGTACGCATGATTATGTATGGACATTAAATAATAGATAATGTGGAGAAGTTGATAGGACTATCAAATAATTGTACTTCCAATCATATCACTTACACGTAGGAGGGGGGGATTACCAAAGCAACTCTTATAATGACATACTATGCCAACTGCCGCCACCCTTAACTCTCCCGGTAATATGTAAAAGCCACCCTATCATGGTATGTTACCATTTGCGACGTTTTATTCTTAACTGAAATTGGAAGCTCGGCTCTGAACTCTGAAACTCACTAAAAGAACAGCTATGGGAGGAACCCTCATTACACATGAACCTAGCACGACAACAGTCCTTGAACTCTATTCGGAGATTTATCAAATTTTCTTGCAAGAAGGATGGATAGAGTACTTCAGGAGACTTCCGGACTTTGACGCGCAGCAAGTGCTTGAATTTGCATGCAATTTCACAGAAGGATTCTCTATCGTCCAGGGAGTTCAAATCCCAGTCACGGAGGAAATTATAGCCCAAGTTACCGGGCTACCAGCTAATGGCACACGGTGGTTCAGCAGAAAGCACCTGATTCTTAATGCGCAATAGGATTTTCTCCGACCAGGTGAGCAGGTAGAGCCCAAGGGCAGAGGCGTAGCACTTCGGTCGTTACCTCAACCATGGCCGAAAGTCGCTGAATTTGTCAAGCAACATCTGACGTGTGAAGGCCGCTACCAGGTAATTTACCAGCACGATTTCATCCTGTTGAATCATTTGAGAAATGGTCAGTTAATAAACATGCCATATTAGCTATTGGGTTGTCTCAAAAACATGTCACGTTATGCTATTAACGCAAAGCGTCCACTTCTTTCCTTAAAACACCACCGCTTAGCCCAATTCTTGATTAATAGAGCCCTCTCTCTAAATAACCCTCCACCCCCCATTAATCCCCATCATGAGGCACAAATTCCACAGCCGGAACATGAAATTCCTCATCAAGAAGAGGAAATTCTTCACCAAGCTGAGGACACACCTCAGCAAGATAAAGAACTTCCTCAGCAAATGGAGGACATGCCTGAACAAATCCCTCTAGAAAACCCTCAACAAGCAGAGCACATTCCTGAACAACTCCACCAAACACCCCCACAAGTTGCTGAGAATGAACAAGCAGCAGTAGAAATAACCACGAGAACCACCCCATCTCCCAAAAGAACCAATTCTTCCATTCCCATACTTGGTATTTCTACTAATGATTCCAATGACAATATCCCCATTACCCTACTTAAATGAAAAATGTAGCAGGGAAATAAAACCCCATCGAAAAGAAGAAAAACTAGGGTTTTAGCTAAGCCACCTGCTACTCCGGCTACTGTCCCTATCCTAAAGAAATCTAGCTTGAAGAGAAAAACACCTGAATTCCCTGCTTCTCTACCAAAGCGAAGAACTCGGTCATCGGTAGCAGCTGAATCTCCTAATCCCTCCAGTTCACCACCCATCACTATAACGATCCACACTCCCACCAGTCCTCAAAACTCCTCTCCCTCACCCTCGGAAGTTGAGATGCAGAGTGTTCATAGCTTCGTGACATCATATTTTAAGACAGCTCACACACAAGAACCAGCTACCGGCACCCAAGGTAATAGTGACCAAATGGCTACAACACAAGAAACATCCACTACCCTAGGTGACACACAAGAACCACCTGTGGGGAATACTGATCAAAATGATGAAACACAACCTCTGCCTCCACTGGAATCTACCGCTCCACAAGACCAGCTTACCATACCTGCCCTGCAGGAAGAAATTTAATTTCTGAAATCTCATATTCAGGACTATCAGGAGGAAATAATAAGGGTCAAGGAAGCATATCAGAATGAATTCAGCCTGCATGTTTTAGCACGAGTAGTGTCTGTAGTAGAGAAAATTAAGGATAATGAATATGTGTGTACAAATTGTGGTGAAATATATACTCAAGCAGGATATAAGGTAGTGGCAGAACCAATGAAGGAAGCCTCTGCTGTTGTAGATGAAACAAAAGAGCCTACTGTTACACAGACGGAAATGCCACAATCCTCTGCTGAAATAAAAGAACCTGTTGACACATAAGAATGAACAAGCTCTCCAGAGAAGGTGCAAACAGAAGAACCTGTTGTCACACACGAACCAACAGGCTCTCCAGAGAAGATGCAGGACCAAACTGAAGAACTTACAAACACACAAGAACCAGTAACTTCCCCAGAAACTGCACAAGATCAAACTAAAGAGCTTATTGACACACAAGAACCAGTAAGTTCCCGAGAAACTATGCAGGAAGAAACAGGGAATAAGAAAGAGGAGAATACAGATTCACCTCGGCCTACCCAAATTGCTATGGAAGAAGGACTTACAGAAGAATCAGGAAATGAAGAAGAAAAATTGGACTCACCCAGCCCTATTCAAATTGCCAAGGAACGAGAAGAAGAAGAAGGAAATGAGGAAAAAGGCACAGACTCACCCCGGCCCACCCAAATCACCATGGAACAAAATGAATCAGTACAACAGGAGGAAGAGACACTAGCTGGAAATGAAGAGAAAGATGTTGGATTATCCCAGCCTACTCCAACAAAGCAGATTATCCTTGTTGATGCCTTTACACAAATAGAGTTTCCCTCTGTTAGTGATGTATGCATAGAAACAGATAGTTTTTAAGCATTAAAAGGAAAATGGTGGAGAGAATATGAGCAGTCACAAGGCAAGGCATTCCAACAGCAAAAATGGACGTGGTTCAATCATGCATATAGGAACTGGGAAGCACTTGAGCAATGTAGAGCTCAATACAAAGAAATTACGGAATTAAAAGCCAGATTGTCCTAGATGTTTGAATTATTCCAAAGAATACTTGCCACAAGAAAACCCTCTTTCAATTATGAAACATTCGTGAGGGAAAGACTGAATTTTTTATAGATAAAGGCTGTAAGAGTAGGTAGACTTCATCAGGTGGTTACATCAGAGCAATTTATGCAAACTTTTGCAGAGGCACCTAAAAATGATCAAAACCTGTTATGCGAGCTTTATCTCCATAATGAAGCCATGTCCGTAGAAAGAAACATGAATATGTTACCTGTGGTTGGCAACATACAACTGAGAGCTTTCATCTCCTTTTTAGCCAACCAGCTTACATGGCAGAACGCCTTTATCTCAACTCAACATAATGAACAGAATTGCCTTCTGTGGATTAGGGCTGAACCACAAAATGCAGCCACTTTCATTGCACGACATCAAACAATGATAAATGATCCTGATATGTAAGACCACGTCAGGCAACTATAAGCAGTAGTCCTAAAAGACTACCAGCACTATCTGAAAACCAAGGCACCCTTGGCTGTCAAGGCAAACAATTTGTTTTGGGAAAACTGCCCCAAAGAGAGGCAGGAATATCACCCTTATAATCCATCAAATTTACAGGTAGCACTCACAAGGGTACCTTACTATATTAGATGCATGCAACAATGTGCTAAAAGCTAGATGGGCTACAGATTTAAATTTCCACTTCTATGGTTATCTGGTGAACAATATAAGGGCCAGTTTGGACTATCCAACAAGGAAGAAGCAGTAGCATGGAGGCATATACAGACTGTCTGTGGGTTCAGAAAGAAGTTTGATGTCACTTCCTATAAGTATTGTCTCAGTAATCTACACTGTTCATCCCAGTAATCCGACTCGGACTCAGAGTAAACATTGCATGAGGACATGTAATCTCTTCAGTTGGGGGGGATGTTAGGACTCATAATTGACCAATTTTGACCTTATATTTTTTCCATAATATTATCCTTTTCAGTCATAAGTTGTAAGCTTTGATTACATAATGACTTAATCACCCCAAGGTACGAAGTAACTTTCCGCATATCTATATGTTTAATTGTTCATTGCATATTCGTGAGTATCTTTATATTTATCTTTGGAAAAGCTGACTAAGTTGCCAAGTAATTGTCTTAAGCTTACAGGAATTATAATTTATAGTTGTTGTAACACCAGAAACAGCAACTACGCAGTTTCTACAACACCAGAAATAGAAACTACGCAGTTGCTGCAACACTAGAAGCAACAACTACGCAGTTGCTACAGTCAACAACAACAACCATCTAAAGTAGGCTATTTTGCAACAGCTGGGAATAAGAAACGGAAACTATCTGAAGAACACTGATGCGGCATGATCAAGCAGCTGTCTAAAGTGGGTAGAACACAGTTACCATTGCTATAATCAGGAACAGCATGGGGAAACAGCAAAGGAATACGAGAATCCCAAGAAGATGGTCGAAGTCGGTTACCAGCTGTGTAACAGCCAGAACCTAAGAAAGAATATATTATTATACTGTTGTAGCAGCGTTCTGTAATTCTTATTTTTGATAGGATGGGTTAACTGAATGAACTGTAATAATCTATTGTAATAAATGTCTCCTCTATAAAGAGGAGACATCTACATTAAAAGTGGGGGATTGTGGTTTGTAAGTGAAATTTTGAAAGACATCAGCAAGTCTGAATTTTATTGTACTTGAATCTTTTGGCAGACGAATAGAAGATTGTTCTGAGCAATTAATCTAGCCTTTGTGTTCTGGGGAATCTTGTGAGAGGGACTGGGCCCACCTTCCTCACAATATTCACCCATTTACTTTTCTATCAAGTGTGTAAGTGTGTGATAGTTTCTTTATGCTGATACTCTGTTTGGATTCTGTAGCATTACCTCTGGTATTTCCGTTTTGCTAGTACTATGTTTCATTAATTGCTTGAAGTTGTGCAAGTATATTTCACCGGTGAATTAGAGTGCAGTGTGTATTAGCAATCTGGTTACAGGGGCAGGTGTTGAACGTCCTCACTTGGAGGATAGGGTCCTGATCCTCTGCCAACAGAGCATCCATCACTTTTCTTTTCAGATTCATAATCTTAATCAATTACTTTCATTTTATCGGTGTTGTGATAACTTAGCATAAGAATAATGTATACTACAACTTTTAATGCTTTTAGAATTAAGTACATACAGTACGCGGTAGCCTTTGGAATAAAAAGACTTTCCCAGGTTGACAATTAATGTGGTACTTGATTGTTTAATCAATAAACAATCCAACTAGCCAACATGTATGTGTTCCAAACATAGAGAAACATTGACCTTCCTTCTTATTTTGTACAAATACCTATGGAAGTCTAATGCCTACTCTGCAACTAGAATTTCTCCTTAGAGAACTAGCAAAATTAAGTTTTAGAGTATGAGTGTCTGGAGGTTGCCACATACACTTTCCAAAGATACTCAGTACTTTCAGGATTGAAATTCTCTAATCCACCAGCTTTTGATTTCCTTCACATGTCATTTGTAAATCATCTTTCCTCGAGAATTTGGATTATATCTCCTCTTTCATGGTTTTAACAAATCTGTTAGATATAATCAATGAGATTGTAGGTTATTGTTCTTTTTCATGTATGTTCATCATATTGTATTTTTCATTCCATTAGCATACTCTTGCTATATACCAATCAATTTATGGCATGTGAGTTTCCCTCCACTAAAAAATTCCATTCTAGTTGTGTCTTTTACAACGAGGAAGAAAGTTGTGATTGAATATGATAAGTCAGTGAAGATTTCTTACAAATCTACTTCTGAGCAAAGTTTGGGCACTAGTTTTGGCATGGGAACCCTCTTTATTATATACTACACATATGCATTGAAGATTTCATATAGATCAGGGTTAGTTATCAATGAAGAGTAATCTTGTGGCTATGTGCTTAAAGTCATATTTTTAGTTATTTTCAACAACATTGCTAAATGAAGTATTATAATTAGATAAAGATATTCATTTAAATGGCCTCACTTATGCGTGAAGATTAAATAAGTTCAACTAATTGGCCTATCATTTATTCATCTAGATAAACCGATCTTGATTAATCAGGGAAATCACAAATATTTTGTTGGATCTAAGGTCAATAACCTGGACATCACCATGTTTAAATGCATTTGAATATGGACAATCTGGAACTTACAAAATGGTTGGGACAATTAATACGAAGCCAGATATTGATACCTATCATACAAATGACTTGGTATTCAAGGATATTCATGATGATATTGAATTCAAATATGTATACTTCAAGTATTCAACACGACCTCATGTTGAAATATTTTCTGATTTCTCACTGAGAATACCTAGAGGCACCACTGCAGATTTATTTGGAGAGAATGGAAGTGGAAATTCCATAGTGGTAAGTGTTATAGAGATATTTTATGATCCAAAAGCTAGTGAAGTGCTTATAGACAATTTCAATATCATATAATTTCAACTTCAATGAATAAGACAAAAAATGAGAGTTGAAAGCTAGGAACTTGTCCTCTTTGCATGCACTATTAAAGAGAATACTGAATATAGTAAATATGGAGATATGATAGAGGAAATATATGCTGCTGTTGAGCTTGCTAATGTAGGAAAAATTATAAGAAAGAAGGCATACATTTTTTTCTTTATTTAGATCTTGATTATTTCTAACTTTCCTCATTGTGTAATATGTATTTATTTGCAAATGGATATTGCATATATCGAAAATTATAGTTTTTATTTATAGGGTTTTGATACAATGGTAGGGGAGCATGGAACCCAATTATCTAAAGGCCAAAAACAAAGGATTGCAATTGTAAGGGATATTTTAAAACAT
This sequence comes from Pinus taeda, assembly GCA_000404065.3. NCBI lineage: Eukaryota > Viridiplantae > Streptophyta > Pinopsida > Pinales > Pinaceae > Pinus > Pinus taeda. The sequence goes on along the minus strand of APFE030042532.1, from coordinate 48,583 downwards.
CCCTAAATTCTTCTCCTTGATGAAGATACTAGTGTGATGTAGTGTTACCCCTGCACATACCCACAATATGCATAAATATGCATAAATCCATTGTCCCAAGTAATTGACTCTCAAAGGAGTCATCTTCATAATGTCAATGGTTAAGACCTTTTTACTAGCAACTCCTTTGAATCAGAACTCAATCAGCCCGCCAAACCTCCTATTAGGACTTTTCCTCAATTTAAGCCTTTCTCCTTTGTATCTGGATCAAATAACTCTTTAGAACCTTTATATAACGTTATAAACCCTTAAGCTATACGTATACAACCTTTCTCTTTTTCAACCTTGGCTAACATATATATTTAACTCTCAAAACCTTCATTCAACGCTAATTCCTTACAAAACCCTTTAGAAAGGAAACCTATCCCAAACATACCTTTTATTCGCTTCCTTATAGTTTCTGGATAGATTTCAAGGATTAACATCATTGCAATCGTCTATCGCATTGTCGCAGGTCATATTAAACAATACATGGTATTACATTGAAATCTCGCTCTGAACATGATTAGCGGATTCCAAATATTATATAATTGGCACTATAAAGTCGTCGTGTCCACCTTCTCTATTAACCTCCCGCTGCGTCAATCCTCTAAACTCCGATAAGTGATCACACTGATCACCGATCAATATCGACGTATCAACGTATACATTGTTCCACCTCTACCTTTTTAAATCGCCGATAATGTTATTCACAATTAGGTCTGGGCTATCGATCTAGACTCTCAATCTGATGATCTAGGATCCATCATATTACCGCTATCGGTCCCCTCTATGGTCGAAACCTTTCATCTATAAATCATTGATCTGATCAAACTTTCAAACCCAATAAAGGTTTAAGCCAACCTTCATAATATTTCAAGTCTGACACTTGATTTTGACTATGTTTTTCACCGTTTCTTAGTGTAATTGGGTTTTCTGCTTAAGAAACTTAAACTGTATAATAACCTTCCCGATATGGTATTTCAACTTTCAGATTTGATCCTAGCTGTTGATCTCCCCAGATCTAATGGTTCCTGAGCATCAATCTACGCTCCTCCGCTCATTCCTTTTACTTAGAATTTACGCTAAGTCTTCAGTTTTGTTGTGGTTTTACTCTTCTTCAAAGGGTTTGACCTTCTGTTCTTACGCTGTGCACTCATCCTCCTGAGCTTTGGCATTGATCCCTCTATAGATCCAATGATCCATTATGATCCTCCAAATCATTCTCTCCTCTGCGTAACCCTTCTGAACTTTGTCTACAACCCTGTTACATAACTTACAACCTCATATATCATTCATTCATTAACACTCATTCTACATACCAACATAGTTATGGAATATTCTATTTTATATATAAAAATGAATAGATGATACATATCGAGACTTCTCAGTCTCCCACAGGCCTGATCTTTAATATTTGTGGCCTCTATTCATTATCTTCTAGTTTGCTTAACATTCCAACCTACAATATATTTTGCCTATTCAACCTCTGCAATCTCTTTATTTCTAACCCTTGCCTTTGCCTTTTAGGATTACATTTATAAAAAGTATTCTAAAATCAATTTCTGGTTTAGATCCATATATTCCTCAAAAAAATCCTTAAACTCTCTTTCAAATCCACAAAATCATGAACTGACTCCTAATCTAGGATTTACAATTAATTCTCAATCCTCTCATCAGTCAACTATCGTAAATCTCTCATGTTCTCCTACATTCGAGAACATTTCCAATTATACCTCACAATATTAAATTAATTCCTATTTTTATTAAAATCACTCAAAACATTAATAATTACATTAATTCAATGCTTTAGGAAACCAACTTCCTTAAAACACAAGACCCCCCTATTTCTACTCGAATACAATGCTAATGTTGAGCTAGATGCTCTTGCATCATAGTGCCTTGGATATAGAGTCCGATAAAATGATTCAAGAAGGTCCTAATAGAATCATGATAAATATAAAAATAGTTAATGTTGGTTATCGTCTAGCCATTGTAAGAAATGTTGATATCTATGGTTAAGCATGATACCATTTTTTAAAGGGTAAAATTTTACATTGCATTGATTTTTTCACCTTTCTAGACAGTGAATATATCAACAATCTAGTAACTAAATGAGTTCTTCCTGCCTTGTGCCAGTTATTTTAACATGTGTGGCTATGAAATTTGTAAAATGGTTCTTATAAACTTCTCATGTCACTAGTTTTAAGTTTTAACTCAGGTTTGCAAACAAGTTTACTCACAAGATTATTCTTGGTTCCCCACGCCAATCTATTAATGAATATAAGGAATGTGATATTCAGGTCCACACTATGAGCTCATCATGAACCCTTCTGGTGCATATGTATATTTTATACATCTATAGAAGGTGCATCAATGATCAATCAAAATAATAGCAATCAAATGATCCTATTAAACTAAAAATACATTTGGATAATTCAAAATATACTAGCAGGGTTGAGCTTTAGAGGTCAACTCTTAGGTCTATAATCAGTGAGTCATCTGGAGTTGGTGGCATTCACTAGCCCATTTTGTTTCCATCTACTTTCCCTGGTTAAAAGAGTCTTCAGGATGTGGAAGATGGTGAGCAGAATCTCTGAAAATATGTTCCTCTTTTATGCTTGTTGTCTTTCCATAAGAAAAAGGCTCTAGTGCTTATATTGGGATCTATTGCAACAATTATATATGGGTGATCAGTGCTTATTTTTATCTATTGTTTTCAATTATCACATGTAGCTTCTATAAGCCTCCACATAATATTTGTAAAGATGCCAATTTATGGTCACTCATTATTGTAGCTTTGGAACCTACATCCTTCCTTGTGGCACCATTACAATTGTATCACTTTATTGTTTTTAGTGTCAGGTTTGTGAGACAAAATATCAATCATTGACATTTCAAAAAAACATTTACCAGGAGGTTGGATGGTTTGATCCTAGTCAGAATTCAATATGAGTACTTAGAGAACCTAAATACTAAGAGTGAGTTTATGTGAATATGTAGCTTGATATAGGTTGGTCATGGCTAGCGCACAAAATTGACTTATCTCAAAATCAAGTTGGCTTTATGCACAAAGTTCCCGTAATATTAATAGGAGGCCTCAAAGAGAGAGCATTAACTAAACAAATTCCCCCCTAATGCTAAGCATGTGCCATGGGCCATGTAATGAATGTGTCATATAAACCCCCCCAAAATAGCTTATTTTCTGCACCAACATTTCACAACCTAACAAAGGTGGCCTTGAGTAGAATTGAGCAAGAAATGTCCATTAGAACATGTTGATCGACTAAAGGTAAAAAACAGTGGATCATTTTTTCCTTGAAAATAGCGTTTGAAACAAAAAAGAGCTAGTGTCATAATGTGGAAAAACATAATCCATTGTAATGGGTTGAGACTTCTTCCTGGCAGAACTATCTATCAAAAGCTGGTGGTGATATATTTTATGCACCTATAGGGATAGGAAGCATGTACTTCCCCCTTGAGAATAAGTGGTCATAGGCTCACATATGTCCACAAGAGTCAATAGTCCAGAATACTACCTCCCATTATAATAAAGCAATGCATCCATTGTAAAACCACCTACTAGAACATAAAAAATCCAAATATAGTGAGGTTAATAATGATATTATCACAACATGGAACAAGGTAGAATATGGAAAATGCACCATAATATTTTCACTATAAAAAGATTATATCAGGTCTAAGAACAATGTAGAGGAACATCATAGAGGAAGCCTTCATAATGTCTTCAAAATATTTGTTGAAAGACCTAAGGAAAAGCTTATATAAATAAAGGTTTCAAACCCTAGAATATAGATGATCTCAAAGCCATATTTCCCCAACCAAAAAGGAATGCTACTAGTAAACAATCTTCAAATCAGCTGCAAAACAAGGTGATCAAAAGCCCTAATCCCTTGGTCACAAAGAATCTATGATGCCACTAGCCAAAATCTTAATATATTTTTTTCAAAATAAGGAACATAAAAGTTATAAAACCATCGTTCCAAAATCACAAAATAGTGATTCCACTAGTGAAACGTCACAGGTTTGTTGCTAAAAAATTTCCTAAACTAAAATAGTAGTAAAACATGATGCACAGCACCCAGACTCAAACCTTTCCAAAGTAGATACAAAAAATAGTCTTGAATAGCCTCAAATAAGACACCCTGTTCCAACTAATAAAATCACCATGAAAAATCAACTTCTGCCAGAAAAATATATAAAATGCATAAAATTAGCCCTATATCAGAGTTTGCATCTATCAAAACTAGTCCCACCCAGTTAGCAGATAATGCTCTTAACATCAATGCCCTATTTGGAAAATAATAGGACAAAAACCAGGGTTGGAAAGAGTAGGAATGGATCATCTTCAATCTTAAAATAAATCATGAAACTAAATTTGAGTTGGGATGAGGGAAGCTACTAATAATCAAGTTGAGACATTGGCACTTTGTTAAGGCCTTCAGGCTTGAGCTCAAGAAGGATCAATTTTTTTTTGGTTATATGATACTCAACAATCATTATCAGCCATATGAAATAATTTACAACCCCCAAGCAAAAGAAATTAGCAAGGTTTATGCTCGGAAATCAGAAGGAAGCAAGGAGGTTCAAGTCGATAGAGACTTTTCAAGTGTTAAGGCCACAAAGTAGCCAACTGGATCACTTGACTAATCATTCAAATAATCTAGACGAGGAAAATTCAAAGACAAAAAGGGTGATAATATATTCATCGCATATCCCATATAATAATTGATATTAGCTACAGCTCAATAGAAAATGTGAAATTGCAATGAAGAATAAAAGTAGAGACAAGGTGGCATAGTACATTCAATAATAAATTATAAGTATTAACCAACCACAATCCCTGATTACTCTCTCATATATCACTTACAATGGCATTGTAGGACCTTAAACGGTATAAAATGTTTCTGGATATCACAAGTGCAGTTATTCTGGTATGTTTTATACAGAAATGTGTTGGGTTCAAAGATCATAATGCCTTTTAAGGACTAGATCCCTCCCTTCAGTTTCTATTTATTGGGTCACTAAGATTTTTATATGCCTGAGTTTTGGCAAACTTGCCACCAAATTGGGGATCTACCATTTTGTAATGATTTCAGATTTGGAACTATACCTTTTCAAGCTCATTTCATGCAATTCTTGGAGGGTTTGCAGGATGGTTGGGCACAGTCGTTCAAGTCATTTCTTTTCCTATGAACCATTAGATTCACATCATGTTTTGAATCATAATGAATGTATCCTCATGAAAAATTAGGCTCTTATATCAAATATGAAGAATAAAATTTCTATTGACATTGAAGCTCAACATCCAAAACATGAAAATTACAAGAGATTGTGAAAAATTAGAAAAGTTAAAATGAGAAGCTTGAAGCTAGGTATGGTATGCTTTACCAATGGGTCTTAGGCCTCATATTTCTCAATATTTTCATTCACATGAGGATATCAACTATTCTTTTCTCGTGATTGAAAAAGATGAAAGAAACCTTCATCAAGCACTAGGATATTTGCACATAAAACATGTGGACTTTAGTTATTTACATATATCAAGAACAAAGAACTTGGTGAGATTTTTTTTGATGATTGTAGGTTTACCTATGTTTTCTAAGGCATATCTGGTACTAAGCCAATTTGTTAGGATCTAAACTTCCAGAAATCTATGTCATATCTTTATGGAAGTTACAATGACCTGATATATCAGCTCTAATGGCATGACAAAGCTTCTAAAGAAAGAATAGTGATGCACAATTCAAAAATTATGTTCACTACAGGTTCCCACATTGAAATCATCTATTTCTCCAAATCTCCAAAATGTTTTGGACAATTATTAAAAGTTAGTTGAGACTCCCAAAGGCATCCCCCCTATTTTTTATCATGATCATGCTATTCATTTGATTCCAGGAAATGTTCCCACAAACATCAGGCCTTACAAATATCCATATGCTATAAGATTGAAATGGAATGTATGGTTGTAGAAATGCTAGAGGTTGGTATAATTCAACCTATTCAAAGTTCTTTCTCCATTGTAGTGGTATTGGTACACAAGAACGATGGATCATGGCACACATGTCTGGATTATAGGGAGCTCAACAAGCTTGCTATTAAAGATAAATTTCCCATTCCTGTCATTGATGAGTTATTAGATGAATTACATGGATAAATCTACTTCACCAAGTTGGATATTTGTTTAGGATATCATCAAATTAGAATGAAGACGGAAGACATTTCAAAAACAACATTTAGAACTCATGAGGGTCATTATGAATTTTTTGTCATGCCTTTTGGCCTTACCAATGCACCTTCTACATTTCAAGGTTTGATGAATTCCATTTTAAAACCCTTTCATATAAAATTTGTGTTAGTATATTTTGATGATATACTAATCTACAACAAGTCTTTGAAGGATCATGTTATACATGTTTACAAGGTTCTCAAACTATTGGAGGAGAAACAATTATATGCAAAAAGCTCCAGATGTTTCTATAGAGTACAATAGGTGGAATATTTGGGTACTCAGTTAGGTCATAGCTCATCTTATCATCCTCAATCTGATTGGAAAACTGAGATAGTGAAAAAAAATATGGAAGGATATCTTCGTTTCTTTGTATATGATAAACAAACATAATGGGTCAAGCGGTTGTCTATAGGTAAATGGTGGTATAACACTTCCTTCCATATTGTCACAAAAATGACCCTATTTGTGGCACTTTATGGATATCATCCACCGTCCATCACATCATCTTTAAAAGAAAATTGTAAGGTTCAAGTAGTGGAAGATCACATCGAGCATCAACAAAAAGTTCTCAAACTCTTAAAGGATAACCTTACTTTTGCACAAAATAGAATGAAACAATAGATGGGATCAACATTGTAGCAAAAGAAGTTTTAATGTAGGTGATTGGGTATTCCTATGACTACAACCGTACAAACAAATGTCCCTAAAGCAATATAAGAAGTATAATAAATTATCACGAAATTATTATGGTCTAGACAAGGTGTTACAAATGATTGGTACTATGGAATACAAATTGTAGCTTCATGCATCTTCCAGAGTGCACCCAGTTTTCCATGCTTCATGCTTAAAGAAGGTTATAGGTGAGAAGATTCCAGTTCAAAAAATATTGCCAGAACTTGAGGAGGAAGGAAAAATCATATTGGAATCATAAGCAGTCACAAAAACAAGAAATCAATAGTTATAGAATCGATCAATTTTAGAGTATCTCATAGAGTGGAAGAACTTACCAGCTGAAGATTCCACAAGGGGGGATGAGAATTTTATACAGAAGCATCCAGAACTACTCAAGCATTGAGGAAAACATTTTTTGAAGGACAGGAGCATGTTAGCTCCCTATACTACCAGTGTAACCCCTTATTATTATTAGTGAAACCCCCTTATTGTATTATTATGCCCATATAGTCCCCATTTTGTTATTATTATACCCCATATAAGCCCACTATTGTTATTGTTGTTCCCCTACAATATTATTGTTATGTAGGATCTAATTGTATTGGGATCATTTAGACTCCTATATATAGAAAGTAGGTCTTGTCATTTGTATCATCCAAGATTTTTTCATTTGTGTAATGTAAAGGAGGTTTCCCCCTCGAAGAGGTTGATTTTTAAGTCATTGAAATATCCTTACTATATTTTTTGTGAGCTAGTTTAATAACAACAGGTCAATGGAAGGACCACTATGAGTGAAATTGTATGTGGCTAGATGTTCATGATAAAAATTGGATATAGAGATGGTGTAGGTATCCCAAGCCAAGGTGAACACATGACTAACTCGTAAGCATGGAGTCAAATTTTAAGCCATAAGCTTTGACAATGAAATGAGAAAATGTGGTCTTTTACCATGCATAGAAAGATATCAGGGTAGCATTTTGGGAGGCTAAGTTGCTCCTAAGGAATTATAACAAAACCCTATTTGAGGTACCTATTCAATGTACATAGATAAAAATACGTTTTTGGTCTAGGAATGAAGCCAAAGCATGACAATTCAAATTCAATAATGTTATTCCCCTTCTGGCAATGTTTTCCTAGCTGAATTAATTTAACATATATTAATCCAGAAAAGGGTGTGCTCAAAGTTTAATCGCTCGTAAATCAAATACAGGTACTATATTTTTTTTCAGAACCCAATACATTAATTTCATATGAATAACATACTTACACCAAAGAATTAATACAATGAATGAATAAATAAGAATTACACCATCCATTGACAATCTCTATTCTGGTGAAGTAACGTTTGTCAGAATTGTCAACCCCGACCAAGCTGCTAAGGCGTAACCAACCCATGATCCTTGATAAAATTTTCCATGGCTTATTTCTCCTCTATATATCATACTATTGGTCAGGGGTGCCATGGAGATCCACCTCCCACATAATACATATCCAACACATTGTATGCAGCCGAAAAAGCTATAAAAGCAATGTCTTAAATATTTTATTTAAGAAATAAAGGGTTCCTAGATAGGCTTTAGGGTCAAGAAATTGTCTAAGAAAGGCTCTTAGACAAAATAAATAGGACTTACAAGCTCCATCCACATCCTCCAACTCAAGATATTTGATACAAACTTTTCCATGGCTTATTTATGTTGTCTACATCATATTATTTTTTAGTGGTTCCCTGGAACTCTACTTCGTAAGAAAGACACATCCAATACATCTCTGCAGCCCAAAGAGTTTTAAAAATCAGTGGCTTGACTCTTTTATCTAAGAAACAAAAGATTCACACATAGGAAGTAGTGCTAAACAATTGTCTAAGAAAGACAATTTTATAGGAAATTTTCACTTACATATTATTTGATGCTCCTCCATCTAGTGTAGTACCCCCATATAGTGTGACTTTGTTATCCATTAATTTCATAATGAATAAATAGAACCTAAACATCTTCAAACTATGTTTATTTTTTATGCGAAAGGATGACCCACATTTTCTAAAACCTTACAGGTCAACCTTTTAAGAAGTAAAATATGGAAATTATAGGGAAAAAAATTGGTACTTATAGGACTCGGGAATACCAATTGCTACTGGTAATATTAAGAACCCCTTATCTAAGCCAAGTATTTCCTTCATTTGAGAGAATGTGTTTAAAACAATAAAAACCTGTAATAACCACACCCTCATTATTTTTGAAGCTTTTGTTTGACTCCATTACTAGATCATTACCTTAGCTAAAGGTCCTAAACTATGCACTTATCTATCATAAATTGGGATTCTACCCTTACTTATGGTACACCTACATAACCCTGGATGATCAAACCCTTGTTCTAGCCTCTCCATGCCATCAGAGAGCATTAGGGTTTCTTCATCATATCAAATCTCAAAATCCAAAGTCTAGTGGTTTAAACATTATCTGTGCTCATATAAGTGGTCTTGGATCATTCATTATCAACCCTATCCCTATCTACGGTTAGGGATGTTGATTCCACTACTGGGATCTTGGTTCGATTAAGATGCTCCCATGGTCCTAGGGTGTTGTTGCAAGGTAAGTGACTCTGGGTCTCCTTCCAGAGCACACAAAACACCCAACCATACAAGAAATAAATCTTGAATGATCATTGGGCTCTTGATGGAGGCAATACAAGTTTCTTCTTCAGAAGCATGACATTTGGAACTCTGGGCTCACCATGGAAATGTGTGGCCTTTTTTATTTCTCCTCGTAACAATGCATTCCCTAATAACCTCTGTATGAATGGTAAATCCATTTAAATTTTCGACTTGTGCTGAATCAACAATGTGCAAATGATAAATCCATTCAATCATTCAACTTGTGTTGAATCAACACTGCAAGCATTCTCTCGAAAAGGGTTTACACGCTAAATTTTATTTAAAATAATTAAAAGTAAATTAGATCAAAAAAAAAAAAAATTGGGACTAAATTATAGTTATCACTTTAAATGATTGTCTTAAAATGCCTTTTTGTGTGTAGTAATAATAAATGAGCCTATTTACAAAAATTCCCTCCAAACAAGACTAGCTTGGATGTGAACTATGTTCTCTCCAAACATGAAATGTAAAATGCAAATAACAACCAGTATAGACCCATCTTAAATATGGATCTAACATGAGCCGAGAGGGATCCAATTTCTTCAGATGAAAATTTGTATATGAGTCGACATTATTTAAATGTTTTTGATAGTTATTTATCTTTTTTGTTTTTCAGTTTTTCAATTTTTTTTTATTTTGACCGAGATGAGAAAAATTACAACTTTGATGATGGACAGACAACATTACACATCATATTCGGTTTTATAATGAGCCTCTCGGCTCAACCAACATCACGGGGACACTTTAAAACTTTTAAGCCTAGAATGAATGTAAAATCCATGTGTTTTTTCTCTAATGTGCATTAAATAAATCACAGCCGCCAGTAAAAACAAATATGACAGTCAAAGATATACAATGAGTTTCCATGCATATACTATTTTTCTTAGTGTTTTTATAAACAACTCTCAGTGACTCAATGTTGACAAATCACATTTAAGAAACACTGTAGAGATATAAAAATAATATGATTAAAATTTTATTAGAATTAAAAATATTATAATTTTAAGAAAATCACAAATCTCAAAATCTTGTAAACACCCCAATCAAGTAAATATAGGCAAGGACAATGTGAGGAAACAAACGATGTTTCCAAAGAATCAGAGATGCAATTAATAAACACTAGTCTACATTCAAAATAAATGGTGCTCAGTATGAAAAATTATTTAACTAATATTCTTCTGTATCTAAGCACACAACAAGGTGTCAGATTTAAGACACTTATTTTCTATGATTTTCAAGAAAAGGTAAAAGAATGCAACCTTTGTTCCAAAAAGCATAAGGAAAAATGTTTCCTATAATCATATTATAGAACATTCATTTAAATATTTTAATTTGAGAATGTTACAGGGAGCCTATGTAGTATAAACAATAGATAATTTTAACTAGAAACCTCTTCAATTTTGTAATAATCAATATAATAATTAATTAGTAAAATTTATACTTGTTACAAGTTTCAAATTTATGAATGGCATGTCTTAAATCAATATAGAATTTGCATGTCTTTAAAAATTGCACCACTAAAAGTTGCACCAACGCTTTTTTTGCACATACCAAACAAGATTTTAGAAGGAGACCAAAATTCCAGATGAACACCATAAGCTTAGAACTTTAATTTAAAGCTCACAAAAAACCAATAGATAGGAAATGTAGGTGAAATTATTGAAAAGCATAACCACTTGGTTCTTTCTCATATAAATTTATGGAGGTATGAAAATAGTGTATTCCTTTGTAGAAAATCATGACCTCTAAAATGATCCATGATAATTTCATATTATTGGGGCTTGGTTTTCAAGGAAAAGTTCAACATTCACTCTAAACTAAACTATCATCATCAATAACCACTTGGTGAAATCTAGTAGTCAACTAGTAAACCAACCACACTAGATTTTGAAACCGAATAGGTCAAACTGAAAATTTATTATGTTAATTCAAGAGTTCAATAAGCACTTGAGTTTGGTCACTTGTGCCTGTTGGGGATATATTTCCATTAAAGTGAATCATAACAAAACCTAGAATACAACAAAGTATAAGTGATTTGAATGACAACGTTACCAAAGATGTAAGTGAAGTACTGGAAAAATTTATGGTGATCAAGGGAACAATGTATCTCGAAGACAACATGATCATATTGTTGGAGAGGTCCATATCATTTTGGAAGGGGAGCCTTAGTTTCTAAAAGGGTCTCAACTCATTCTACCCAGTTGGATGGGTTGTTTATCCTAGATACAATGAGAATGGTTAAATTCAGCTTATCAGGTTCCTGAGGGTAGCAAAGGGAGGCTAAATTGGGATGGGAAGCTTAATAGTCCTCCACAAGGGAAATATATGCTTGCATGTAAAGGTAAATAGAATTGTAGGGAGGGAATTTGATGCAAATCAAGGGCAAATTATTCCTCCCTCAATGCACATCATGAGACTATATTTAAGCTTCCCATTATGAAGATGCAAGAAGACTATAGTATAAGCACAAGAGAGAATATAAACATATTGTGGTTTGAGAAAAGGGCCAAGAAGGCTCTTTCTAGTTCTAACTCTTTTATGCTGGAGACAAAAGATTTAAGAGTGTTTATAAGGCAACAATAAATATGAGATGGATTGTCAAGCATATGCTGGCATGGGTGTTGTTGGACTGTCATAGTGGAAAAAATGAACTAATGGTTAAAATGAATTTCTACTTCCAAAGAAAATTTCAATATTCAGGAGCAACTTGGGATGGGTAGCTAAAGGTTCCCTAAGCTAGCTCAAGTGCTTGAAATGGATGAAATATCAACTAGTGCTACAAAGTCTCATGAGGAAGATGATTGTGCAATAAATGCACATGAAAACTTGGAAGTTAAATTCTAGGACTCATTATGAAGAAGTGGTTTAAATAGTCACCACAAACACGTGGGGCAAGAAACCCAAACACTGAGCTTCAGCGATAAGCATATAAATGATATTACATATTTGAGGAAGATATTGTACAAATAGTAAAAATTTTATAGTTTACAATGGGATAGTTGGAACATTTGACAATATTTTGTTGGAGGGTATCTACATAAATTTTGAATTCTTAAAAGAACTTATTTTTTATGGAATCGGTAATCAGGGCCAAGAACTCTCATATGGGCTCAAAATTGACGAAACTATAGGTGGTATAACCAGACATATGAGAATGTACTACTGTAAAAATTTTGTGAATATAAATTATTTTATTTACCAGGGAACGAAAAGAAAAACAAGCCCCAAAACATGTTTGATACTTTTGAATGAGAAACTAATTACACTCTTGTTCTTAATTCACCATAGGCGTTTCTCCATGAAGATAAGGTATGCTTGATTGGATTTATAAGGCAACAACATTGGTCATGGAGAGATATAGTAATGGGTCTTATGTTTCAATGATATCAAAACTAGTCAACCCCAAAATTTGAACCAGACTAGAGCCAACAAAACTAGACCAAAAATTTTAGGGAAAATCATGTACATTCATCTTCATCCTCTGTCCACCACTTAGAAATGTTGCTGATAAAATCTAGGTGGGTGAGCCAGATGTTCTCAAATCTAAAAGGTATATTCTTGGGGGTGCCAATGCCCTGAACCTCAAGTTGGACAGGCCAATGGTCTAAGCCACCAAAGGGGAGAATTCTTACTGTCATATCGATGCCTATGAGCACGAGGTCCTTTGAGATAAGCAATCTATCTAGATTTGAGGCTACTTGAGACTCTCCTCCTCTCTTATTGTTCCATGTAAAGAGGCCATTACTAGTATCTGTGTCCACTAGCTTCATGTTGTCATGAAAATTTTGAAATTCTATAGAGTCTTTGCCTAAAATTCTGGTCCCACCTTTTCTCTCCATAAAGGATTTGATCATGTTAAAGTCCCCTCCCATTATCCATGGTATTTCTGCGGCTCTATCTCTTAGTTCCCAAAGAGAATCTAAAAGCCTGAGTTTATCATCAGGTCTTTCAGGCCCATAGACATTTGTAATAAGATACATCTCCCTATCTCCAATAAGTTGAATAACCACTGATAAATAGTTCCTAGATGCCTCAGCATCTATTATGCCAATATTCTCGGGGTTCCAAACAGTAAGGATACCTCCTACTGTTTTTTCTGCTTTGACTTCTAGAAACTCATATTTAGTGAGCCATCTATTGTGTATCTCGTTTATTTTTTGAATGGAACATTTAGTTTCCTGGATGAAGATCATGTCTGGAGCTTCTTGTTTCATTCTTTTGTTGAGTAACCTTTGTTTCCTTTTACTACCTATACCTTTGATATTCCAAGATGTTAGCTTCATTATGAAGGATTTGAAAAGGAGTAGCTGGTTAGATCTTTCATCTTACTTGAATCTATCATTTGTTTTCCACATTCCATCAATAACTCATTTAGTTTTTTCCTACCCCTTTTCCTTCTTGGATTCCTGGGAGCTAGTCTTGGTGTGGTTTTCATCATTTTCATCCCTTTGTTGTCTTGCCTTTCTATGTGTCTTTTTCCTTCCATCTCATTAGTCTGGGTTCTCCATACGAACAAATGTTTCACTATGTTAAACTCTTCTTGAGATAATGAGTCAACCCCTCCCGTGGTCCTGTGTTTCAAGAAGCCTTCTAGATCTAGGTGTTCCCTGTCAAGAATATCCTGCAGTTCATGATCCTCTGTTTCCATCTCACTCAGGGTAATTTCTTGGTCCCTTTCTAGTTCCTCATTGTTCAACATAGTCCCTGTCTGTTTATAAGTATCCTGTGTTTTCACACTATTTTCCTCCTTATATTTCTCTCCTTGGTTTTCCTCCATTTCCTAATCTACCTTTGTTGCCTCTTCCTCTTCTTTTAACACTTGGAACCTGTTATGATTGGCCTGTTGCCCCTCAGTTTGATTTTTCTTGGGCCCTCGTTTACCCCCCTTTCCTTTATACCCCATTTTGTGAACGCTTTTAGTATCATTCACTGTGGTAGCTTTACTTTTGGTATCTATTTTACTAAGAGGGTAATCTCTAAATAGGTGTCCATGTTCATGTCACCTTCGACATCTGAAAAGAATATGTTCATAATCCACGGTTTGTACCCATTCTTCATCAAAAACTTCCAGGATGACCTCATATGGTAGAGCTCCAGAGAGATACATCTCCACACATATTCAGGCAAAGGAACTGTATTTTCCCCTTCTAGTAGCCTTAGAAGCTTTGAAAAAATTCCCTAGTTTATTTCCTATCGCAGATAAAGATTTAGTTTGCCAATAATCTAGAGGTAGGGAATAGAGTCTTACCTAGATCGGGACCAAAGTGAAAATCTCATGTTCTAGTACGAAATTCATCATCCAAGGCTGCATATGAAGGCCTGCAGCTGCATAGAAGTATTTCCCTCCTTCAAACACTGTGTCTTTGTCCTCTATATTTGTGAAGACTACCGTTAAGGAACCTTTTGATCCAAGATGTAGGTCTATGCCTCCTTTAGGTTTCCAGTGGTATTTAATCCACGTCTGTAGCGCCTTCTTAGTGGGCCATAATCCCACGAATTTACAAATAATAGCATAGTTCCGCATGTGATCCTTGTGCGCCTGTAGTGTAGGATAATTTGAAACTACTCTAGGTGTGACCTCAACCTTAGGCTTACATGGACCCTTTTGCATTTTTGTTTATGCTTCCCGTTTTTTGTCCTCTTCCTCATTTCCTTTTAAAATGTTGTCCTCCCTTGAATTGGTTAGGTCCTGTGCCTCATCAATGTTCCTTTTCCCTTCTCCCAAAAAACTTTTAGTCATCTGCAATGATTTCTTACCTCGACTGGTTACTGCTTCACTGTAGAAGGAAGTGGAGCTCCCCACTTTGTGCCCCTCCATGGAGTTCAACTCCTGAATACTCTTGAAACCCTATTTCTTCCTAATTCTGCTCTCCAGTATTAAATTCTTATATGATTCTATTGTTGATAAATATTTCAAGTATGTATTAGATTGACTTTCCTATTAAAAAATGGGGTTGATTTGGTATTTTATTTTTATGTTATCCTTAAAATATTCTGATAGAAGTGACTTTTTAATTGGGAAACTTTTAACATAAATTACACTTCTCTTTTTTTAGAGAGATAGAGAAGTAGAGGCAATAACTTCTGATGATGTTGAAAACAAATTAGACTTCAAATTTTTCACGTCACACTTATCTTTGTTACGAGATGAGAAAAGTCATAAGCATGGGTAAGAAATTTTGATAATGGTTGTGAGAATCACTATGGTTAGAAAATTTATATATTTATAGTTTAACTTTTGGGAATGAGAAATTACAAGTGAGCATCCCTATTCTTAGAGAATTTATATATATATACTTTAACTTTTAGGATAAGTAGAGACATAAGCACTAGTAATAATTTTAATAATTTTAATTATGATCATACTTAGGAGATTTATATATTTACTTTGTACTAATTTTATTTGATAAGGTATTTCATTTTATTTAATTTTAATTTCAACATAAATATATTATTTATTTAAAGTCTAGTCAATAATATCTTATTTTTATAGTATGTCATAGAAACAAATCTAATCTAAACTATAATTCGTATAACTAATATATAATAAATGGATTATAAATGTAGATAAGTATCAATCTAAAATAAACATCAAAATATTTATTTGATGATATGTCTTACATTGTTAAAATTAAAAAACCATAAAAATTAGATAAATTATAATTTTATTTTATAATTATTCTTATTATTAATTATAAAAAGAAATAATAGATAAATTAAACATATGTACATTTAAAAAAACATGGAACACTAGGTGTGGAGTATACCGTAAAATTTCCTCTATTTGACTAAGAGCTAGTCTTCCCCTAATGTAAGGAAACATTTAATGAACACAAGATCTAGAGGCATCTTGTAGGAGCGAAATCCTACAACCTTAACCAAGGTATCTTGTAGGAGTGAAATCCTACAACCATAACCACCACTAGCAGATAATTCTAGTGGCATTATTTTTCTTGAATGCAAGGATGATTCAACCTGCATTTGTAGATAGAAGCTAGTGATGATTGTCCCCACTATTGGTTTGACATCTGAGTTATGATATGTTTTCCTAGTGTTAAAACATGGAACAAGATTTATAAATGGATATTTGTCCCCACCTTATCATAGATATTATTTATCTAAAAATATAATTTGATACAATACCATGGCTTATAAATACCACATGCTAAAAAAAAACTATGATTCACTTCATATGATATAATGGTTTTCTTAATTTAATTAGTTTAATTAGAAAAGGAAGAAAGGGAAATAACTATTTTGTAGATAAATATCAACCTTTCATTTCTATATGCTACTATGAGTATTATATAATATTCCATGAAGGTTAAGTCTCTTAATTATTAATAATCAAATTAAAATTATGAAACCCCTATTTCAAAAGAAACAATACTATAAGGGTAATAATAAATATATGTTTTCATATTTTTAATTAGAAAATATATTTTTTATTTTTAGTTTTAAAATATTATATATGATTTAGATCTTTTGACATCGCTATATTAGTTGGAGGATTTATTATACATATTGGTTTATGCTTATCTCGATGAGAGGGGGCTCTTCCCCCTCCTTTAGAAAAATTATTTCAGGTGTTCATAATGATTCTAGATATATTACTATTCTCCATAAATATATCCATGTTTGAAATCTTTTTCATAGAGAAACTCGACAAAGTGTGGTTTCTAGTTTGACGACAAGCCTTCCACTAAGTACTTCATTGGAAGATGGAAATTACCTACCAAAATCAATCCGAGATCCAACATAGGAGGTTGAATATGGTAATATCAAATAATATATCCAATATATATAGGGTGTTTCTTTGATCTACAAATTTATTAGATTATGTCCTTTTTCAAATATTGTGATTGTGTGGATTCATAATAAATGGAACTCTCAGGTTCAAATAGAAAATGAGTTAGGAGGGAAGGGTTTTTGAAAATCATTTTATCTTGCCTAAGATAGATATTGAGGGTTTTTTAATGGAAATTAACATTTTTTAAACATGTCAAGACTCTTCATAGTATTAAATGATGAGTAATATAATACGAAGAAGTGGATTTTGTTGCAACCTCGATGTCGGTCCATCTCTTTTATCTCCCAAAAAAAATTATTCGGAGTAAACCATTGAAGTCATCATTAATGCCATTTGAAAATTTTTTAATGTATTGGAGGATACAAAGAGAGGGTGGCACACCTATTTTTATAAGAATATATCCCACCCTGTTACAACCTCCATACATATTTACTATTAAAATAGTGTGTGGAAGTAGTCTCTAGATTATCAAAAAGTTTCCTTTAGATGCATACATTATCGTAAATAAATGCATATTATTAGCGATTATATAATGGATACCATGGAAATTTCCGAAGAAACATTTTCTCGGAGAGAACTAGTTGGTTTGAGGAAAATATCCTAAAAACAAAAACTTTGAGTCCCCAAGCTATTAGGTCCCTATAATACTAGGATTACCCCATTACTATTGTAGTTGTATCCCTTATTAATATTGTTGTGCCCCTATTGTCCCCATATTGTTATTATTGTGCCCCGTAGAATCCCTCTATTGTTATATTTCTCCCTTTATATTATTATTGTTAGGTTGGCTCGGTTATATTATAACTCCTTAGACTCCTATATATAAAAAGGAGGTTTTTTCAGTCGGATCATCAAAGAATCATTCATTTGTGTAACGCATTTATCTATCTTTTCTATCTTTTGTGAGCTGGTTTCATAACATTTGGTATTGGAGCTTTGGATTCTAGAGTTTCGCTGCTCCAAAAAGGTCATTGTGGCATTTTCACTCTAAATTTTTATTTGCAATGTTTCAAAAGTGAAAAAAAAACCCATTTGATAAGAAATCGTACTGAACCTCGAGTCCAAATTTTTGAAATTTTCGAGCTATATTTGCAGAGATATGATCTGAGGAAGTTGCTCTTTTTGCAGACTCCTGAATTACATTCCAAACAGGTGACCTGGGGTAAATCATTATAACCTTCTCTCTAAGCATCGGATTGAAATTTAGTAAGAAGGAACAGAAAGAGGATGGACTATAGTTTCTTTTATATATTTTTTAGAGCCAAAGCTCGAAACAGGGACACGTGGCACATCGTACAAGTTCTCTCTACTGAACTAGTTTATAATCAGGTCACTGTGGGAGATTTCACATAACTCTTCCATGGAGAATTCAATTTGAATTAGACTGGTGGCATTGGAAAGAGGACACAGATGGCTACTATAGATCAAAATTTTAGAATTGGATCATCTGAAAATACAGAGATACCTCAGAGGCAATATTGAGCTGCTACAAAGTGAAAAAAGGTGAGTAGATTTTTTTAAATTTTTTCTCAAGCTTGGTTTGAAAACTTATTTTGAAGGAATTCAAAGGGCGTAGTAGAGCATTATTATTGGTAACTGATGCCTCGAGGAAAGAAAATGCAAACACCTAGTAAGCAACATGAAAGCTCTAGCATGACTCATGAAGAAGAGGAAGAAATGCTACATGATATATCAAAATTACAAGACCAAGTGCAACAAACGTCACTCTCACAAAAGCTAACAGAAGCTAAGATAAATGGCAGGGAATCTAAGATAAAGGGCATGGAATCTAAGATGGATGATTTTAAGATAGATTTAAAGACAGATTTGAAGACAGGCATGGAAAATTTGAAGACAGACTTGACAAATTTTCTATAAGAAATACTTACTAATGGCGAAAGGGTAGTAAAGGAAACTCATGATGTGAACAAAAGAAATGTTAATCATGATTTCATAGACTCTAATGTTGGATTGAAGACCCACCATATTCCAAAAATTGATATGAGGAAGTTTGATGGCAAGGATCCCGCAACATGGATTAACTTTTCAATCTCAATAACGTGCAAATCACACAAAAGTTACGTATTGCAACATTATATTTGGAACCAAATCAGTTTGTATGGTATGAATGGCTTTTCTCTCGTAAAAAAATTATCACTTGGGAATTTTTTACAGAAGAATTGACAGCACATTATGAGGATACAAAAAGCAACACTTTTTTTAGCCAATTGATAAGTCTCAAGCAAAAGGGTTCAATAATGGAGCACATTGAGGAGTTCCAAAAATTCAACATAATGGTAAAAAATATTCTAGAGGAGAATAGGATTGATGTGTTCATAGAAACTTTAAAGGATAATATCGAACATGATGTTCACCTTTGGGAACCTAATTCATTAGAGAAGGAATTCAGATTAGCAAGAAAAATGGAAAGCAAAATTGTGGCAACCAGGAAATATACCACTCACAACTATAAAGATGGAAGAAAAAAGAGAAAAAGGGCTTTGTTACAGTTATGATACCAAATACACTAAAGGTCATACCATTAAGATAGAAGGACAAATCAAGAAGAAAAAGGTAATAGTGTTCATTTATTCAAGAAGTACCCACAATTTTATTCGTTATAAGATAGAAAAAGAATTGAATTTCTTCCTATATCCAGCACCAGAGTGTCAAGTGATGATTGTAAATGGAGGAACAATAAATTTCTCTGGAAAGTGCCATAATATCAAGCTATCCATGGGAGAATATGTATTAACTAGCCCAATGCTTTCCATTCCAATGGGAGGATGCTAATGTTGTACTAGGAGTCTAATGGCTACAATCCTTGTGTACAATAGCTTTTAATTTTCAAGAACGTTTCATGAAATTTTCTATGGAAGGAAGGGAAGTTGAATTAAGGGGTATTGCAGGGAAACAAGGAAATATAATCAGCTCTAATGGTATGACAAAGCTTCTAAAAAAGGAACAAAGAGGTGTAATTGCACAATTATGTTCGCTAGATGTTTCCACATCGAAATAATCTATTTCTCCAGATCTCCAAAAAGTCTTGGACAATCATTCCAAGGTATTTGAGACTCCCAAAGGTCTCTACCTATTTGTGATCATGATCATCCTATTCATCTGATTCCCAGAAGTGTTCCTCCAAACATCAGGTTGTACAGATATCCCTATGCCCAAAAGAGTGAAATTCAACGCATGGTTGTAGAAATGCTAAAGGCTAGTATAATTCAACCTAGTCAAAGTTCTTTCTATGCTCCAGTAGTATTGGTGCATAAGAAGGATGGATCATGGCGCATGTGTTCGGGTTATAGGGAGCTCAACAAGCTCACTATTAAAGATAAGTTTCATATTCCTCTCATTGATGAATTAGTGGATGAATTGCATGGATCAATTTACTTCACAAAGTTGGATCTTAATTCAAGATATCATCAAATCATAATGAAGACTGAAGACATTCCGAGAAAAACATTTAGAAATCATGAGGGTCATTATGAACTTTTGGACATGTCTTTTGGCCTTACCAATGCACCTTCTACATTTCAAGGTTTTATGAATTCCATTTTCAAACCATTCCTTAGAAAATTTGTGTTAGTATTTTTTGATGATATACTAATCTACAGCAAGTCTTGGAAGGATCATGTTGAACATGTTGACAGGAGGAGAAACAATTATATGCAAAAATATTCAAATGTTTCTTTGGACTACAAGAGGTGGAATATCTGGGTCATATTTTATCTCATAAAGGATTTAAGGTAGACCTTAGCAGAATTAAAGCCATTAAGGAATGGAAAACCCCCACATCCATAAAGCATCTGCGAGGATTTCTTAGGTTGACATGGTATCATCACAAGTTTGTTAAGAATTACAGGAGAATAGAAGCACCTCTAACAACATTATTGAAGAAAGATGCATTTTCATGGACTCCAGAAGCAACAAAGGCCTTCGAACATCTCAAAGAGGCAATGTACGAAGCACCGGTCTTACCTACACCGAACTTCACAAAAACCTTTATTGTGGAATGTGATGCTTCAGGAAATGGAATTGGTGTTGTTTTAATGCAAGATGAAAGACCAATTCCTTTTTAAAGTCGTCCAATCGAGGGAAATTTTTTACTGAAAGCTATTTATGAGAAGGAAATGTTGGCAATACTACATGCACTAAAGAAATGGTGACCCTACCTAATGAGAAGACACTTGAAGGTTAAAATGGATCATGATAGCCTTAAATACTTTTTAGAACAAAGATTATCCTTTGAAGAGCAACAAAAGTGGGTCACAAAGATGTGGGTTATGACTTGAAATCATCTACAAAAGGGGAAAAAAATGTGTGGCAATGCACTCTTAAGAAAGGATGAAGATGTGGAAGCATGTTGGTGTGTCATTTCTATTATCCAACCAGATGGATAAACGAAGCAAGGGAGGAAATGGAATAATGATAAAAAAGTGTGGCACTTATTCGAGTTACAACAAAATTCCAGTACAATGAACATTTAGCCGCGAAAATGATTCGTTAAAGGGTACAAAGATGCTTATACCTTGGTAAGAATTCCAAATCAAACAAGATTATTAGGAATGCACACTCCTTTAGGAGGGCACTCAAGATTTTTAAAAAATTACCACAGGGTTAAGAAGAATTTTGGGATGGCCTTAAATCAGATATTCAAAAGTTTGTGGTAGAATGTTTGGTTTGCCAACAAAATAAAGTTGAAACAATTAAGAACCTAGGTCTATTACAACCTTTATACATTCCAAGCCAACGTTGGGAGGAGGCTTTAATGGATTTTATCATAGGTTTACCCAAGTCTGATGGAAAGAGTGTCATCATGGTGGTAGTTGATAGAATTACCAAGTATGCACACTTTTGTGCACTATCACATCAATTTAAAGCCAGTATAGTTTCTACTGCATTTATGGAAATAATTCAAAAGCTACATGGAAACCCAAAGATTATTGTATGTGACAAAGATCCCATTTTCACTAGAAATTTTTGGACAAAATTGGTTTCTTGCCTCGGTACTCAGTTATCTCATAGCTCATCTTATCATCCTTAATCTGATGGGCAAACTGAGATAGTAAACAAGTATTTGGAAGGATATCTTCATTGCTTTGTATCTGATAAATAGACACAATGGGTCAAATGGTTGCCTCTGGCTTAATGGTGGTATAACACTTCCTTCAAATGGATATCAGCCACCCTCCATCACATCATATTTAAGAGAAAATTCTAAGGTTCAAGCAGTGGAACATCACATCGAGCATCAACAACAAGTCCTCCAACTCTTTAAGGTGTTAGCGCATAGTAGAATGAAACAACAGGCAGATCAACATCTCAGCGAAAGAAGTTTTGATGTAGGTGATTGGGTATTCCTATGGCTACAACCATATAAAAAAAGTTCCCTCAAGCAAACTAAGAATGATAATAAATTATCACCAAAGTGTTATGGTCCATATAAGTTGTTGCAAAAGATTGTTACTATGGCATACAAATTGGAGCTTCCTGCAGCTTCTCGAGTGCACCCAGTTTTCCATGTTTCATGTTTAAATAAGGTTATAGGCAACAAGCTCCCAGTTCAAATAATATTGCCAGAATTTGACGAGGAAGGGAAAACTATATTGGAACCGAAAGCAGTCACAGAAAGAAGAACTTGACAGCTATGAAATCAATCAATTTTGGAGTATCTCATCAACCGGAAGAACTTATCCACTAAAGATTCCACATGGGAGGATGAGAATTTTACACAGAAGCATCCAGAACTACTCAAGCATTGAGGACAACACTTTTTTGAAGGAGAGGGGCAAGTAAGGTCCCTATAGTACTAGGATTACCCCATTGCTATTGTAGTTGTATCCCTTATTAATACTCGTGTGCCCCTATTGTCGCAATATTATTATTACTGTGCCCCAGAGAATCCCTCTATTGTTATTTTTGTGCCTTTATATTATTATTGTTAGGTCGGCTAGGTTATATTATGACTCCTTAGACTTCTATATATAGAAAGGAGGTTTCGTCATTTGGATGATCAAAGAATCATTCATTTCTATAATGTAAAGGAGGTTGCCCCCTCGAAGAGGCTGAATTCTAAGGTGTTGATCTACCTTTTCTATCTTTTGTGAGCTGGTTTCATAACACAAGCTAACTAAAGACATATTCCTAGATCTGAAAATGGGTTGGATACTATCTCCTCTCCAAAAAAGTCTGCAGAGAAAGTCAACATCCAATCAAGCATCCAATTAATAGAAGGTAAATAAATAAAAAAATATAGAGGTCATGCCAAAATCTCTTAAAGGGCACAAGAAAATCCTATTACCATAGGATATGAATAGCTACCCTTTAGAAGATGCTAAAGTATAATCCCTACAAGAAGATATTGATTTGGATGACCCACAACTGATTTCCCTTCCATAAGCATTCCATGGGAAAATTATGTGAGACATGCGAACTCACGAGATTATGATTCTATATAAGGCCTATATTTGAATCAAAAAATTGGGCTTAAGCACTTCATAGTCCAATCTGGTGGTGTAGATGATGGATTTGAATGTGGTCTCCATCCACAAAGCTAAAGAATGAGGTGATGGGAGAAATAAGTCACATATCCCATAGACATTTCCCTCTTTGAAATCTTGAATCCGAAAGGATTTTTTAATGTTTTTATTATTATCATAGTAGTTTTCTAATTTTGTTTTCTTCTTAGGCAACTTGCTAGTTTTATTAGTTTCAAGTATTTCCTAGATTTTAGTCCTTTTGGAAATTCAATCTATCTGTAACTTTCTTTAATTAATGATAATATCCTTTTACATAAAACAAAATATGTTTTCCAATATATAATATATATAAATATATATAATATTAATTATATTAATATGTTCCATTTTTTATATTTTCAAATATTACATTCTATTAAATAATTGTTTATTTATTTTTTAAGGTTTTTGCAATATCCTATGAAGATCTATTATATATTATTATTTATCAATTTGAATGCCGAATATGGATAACTATATAATATAATATATTAAATAAAGTTTAATCAAACATGACATATCTTTTAGCATTCTATATTTTCCTAAGCATTCACTTATTTCTCTTATAATGTTGTAGTTCTAAGATTCCAATTAAATATTTTTTTATATTTTACTTTAGATATTTGAATTAATAACCTCACTAATTATTGAGCAATTTTTCTTTATTCTGTTCTTAAAACCCTTTTTTTCTCTCTAATATAGACTGTATGATTTTGTTGTCCTATGCTGAAAATTATCATGATGTGTCTATTTTATTCATTTTCTTGTCCTAGTTAGTTAACCATGACCATGTTGAGTTAATCATGATCATGATAATATCTATGTTAATCTTATATGTATCCTTATTTTTATGTGAGATTAACTTCAAACTAGATAATACTTTACATTTCATCAGAATTATTTTTTTCAATTTTTTTTTGTTGATATTTAAATTTTTTGTTGATATAATGATATTCATAAATTTGTTAATATCAAAATGATTCTATTAGGGCATACATATACTAGCATTTTTAATTATTCTTGGTTTCTAAATAAATTTATTTTTATTTTTTTACTTTTAATCTTAGATAATTTTATTTTTCATCTTTAATTCTATTACATTTTCTTCATTATGTAAACACATTGGTAAAGAGAACTTTCTCTTTGATACAATTGAACTAGAAATATAAAAAAAACTAAAAGAGTGTCTCATACTTATAACAGATAAGAGAAACCTCAATTTTTAATGATCCCAAACCAATTCAATTTTACATCATAACTAACATAGTCACATTGCCATAATAATATACTAAGCCCCGAAATACAACATTAACATCAAAGTCAAACCAAAAATTCCAAAATAAAAAAGTCAAAACACCTCAGAGACATCTATACCATCTCCATGAATGATTCCAAATAAGCTAAAAGCCTAAGATTTTAGTATCAATAACATTTATGAGAACTTTTAGTGTGCTTTCTCACTTTTTTTTGAATTCTTAAATAAGAGTATCAAATTATGGTTAGAAACCACACCTCTATGAGTTATACTATCTTTTTCTAAAATTCACAAACAATATTAAACACCATATAATATCCTAAATTAAATTACCATATTTTCATAAATATTTTTTTATTCTCTAACTACTTAAAACCATATAATACTTAGTATTTTTCAAGGTCACTACTACCTAGTGCGGACTTATCTTAATTGACATCATTCATTTCTTTTTCAAACCCAAAACGCATTTAAAAAAAAAAAAAACTCCCAGCAATACAGAAAACTCATGAGTTCTCAAATTAATTTCATAAGCACATTAATATACAGTCAGCCATGCAATCAAACATCTAGACGAATTGATACATTATAATGCCAAAACGATGAATAAAAATTCGGGTATTGAGCAATTGCTGCAAGGATACGGGGTGGCTCGCAGAGCCACATAAACACTAACCACGAGTTTGTGGTAAAACATCCATTCGCCCATCCTGAAGCAATTTGCTCATTCTCTGAGGGTCAGTATCGAATTCGCCAAGTGCTACTAAATCGTTCATTCAATCCCAATAAGAGTAATAAAAAAACATTAATAAAAGTAATTATGAAATATCAATATTAACAAAAGAAAAAGAAAGTGTTCACATAATAGGACAAGAGAAAAATACATTAATAAAAGTTATAATAAAATATTAATATGAAGAAAGAATATGTTCGTATAATACATTTTCATGTGAGTATAATTGTTTTTAAATAAATAATAGAGTTTCGTAAATGTATATTTATTTTTAATATTTTAAAATATTCTAGACAGATTAAATATTTATTATCTACTTATAGGTAAGTTAAATTTCAATTATTATTTAACTAATAATAGATATATGTGATAAAAATAATATTAAATATTGTTATTAAAATTAAAATTAAAATGATATTAAGCATTAAATGTTAAATTTATTATAGAGAGTTATTAAATCATAATATTAATGTTTATGTCCATATTGATATGGGTATAAAGTTTATAATTGACTATGACTGAACATAATACTTGTGTTAACCATAATTGATGATGGTTGATTTTTGTTGACTATGCTTAATTAATGTTTGTATAATTTCTAAAACTGAAGTACATGTTGATTATGGTTGACTATAGATAAATATGATTAATTTTTGTTATATATGATTTGCTTGGTTTGTTTAATGTATTTGTATTTCCAAAAAAATATTATATTCACCTTATACTTGACTTTTCATTGAATATGGTTAATTATATATAAATAATTATAAAACATGATGTTCATATTTATTATAGTCCACTTATAAATAACTATGATTATATAACTTACAAAATATAGAGATTATAGTTTACTATGCTTATACAGTTTATAAACTAGAAATTGTCCCAAAAGGTACAAAGAGAGGCCGATAGGATTATTAAATTGGAATTGTTGAATTTTTCTAGAAGAGTTAATTGGTTTGGGGAAAACCTTGTTTTTTTGGAATGGATCAATGTGCAATTACTTTTCTTTATATGTTTTGTTTATATCTATATTACAAGGAACACATTGAATGTCTTATTTCATTTTAGAGTAAGTTAATTATCCAAAATCAAGAGGTTAAGTTAATTACCCAAAATCAAGAAACCTCTATAAATGGCCAAGCATATACGAAGCTTGCTAGTGACCAAGGCAATAACCACTATGACTATCCCCTACCAATATATTTCATTCAAAACCATAATTGTATATTCCATTTAGAAAGTCAAAACATAATTTTGATTATAACAATGAGAGCTTGGACTCATTACTATTATAAATCTTTATTATTGTAAATCCAAAGGTATAGTTTCAATTTTTAGTAAGTGAAGCCTTAAACCAAAACCCAATAATGTCTCCCGCCATTCCCCACTCTTTGTAAGTTTATAAAGTTGAATTTTATGGTCATGTTTTGAATGAGTATAATTTTCTTAATATAATATTAAATAATATATTTAACTTTTTGACGTTTTTTTTAAATTGAATTTAAATTAAGTTAATGTATATAAAGTTTATAATTAAATGGAATTTTATTTAATGCTAAAATGAAATTTTTATTAAAATGTTGATTTTTTATTAAACTTTAAAATAATGTAAATAATTAATTTAATATAATTAGAAATTATAAATTTATAAAAATTATTTATTTTGAAATTAACTATATTTATACTTTCACTTATTTTAATAGTATTATGACCATTTAAAAAACAAATATTTATATTATTGTTATCTTCTTACTCAGTCCAAACTCTGGAACAAGAATAAGCCCACCCAAACTCTAAAAAGTACTAATTGAATTATTTGTTTTTATCTCTTATAATCTACCTCTACCTCGAATTACAGTTTTAGGGTTGAATTTACCGGGCATGGTTGTCATGAGCTATTGGCAATGTAGGGAGAGTTTTTGTCATTCAATAACAGAGCACCACATTGGGAAGGTTATGTTTCAGAAAGAATAGTGTTAAAAAACACCCTTCGTGGAACCTTGCATTAAATATATATATGGAAACCTGGAAAGCCTTTTCCTCATTGAGTGTCGAGGAATGTGCACTTCAAACTACTTTGATGAAGTGATGGGAAATTTATTGAGTGTCTGGGAAAGTGCACTTCGGGCTACTTTGATGAAGTAATGAGGAAATCAAATATCACTTGAGATAAAAGACTTTGTAAATATTGAAATAACTCTAATTCTAAGCATGTAATAAGGCTTTGTCAAAATATATATCTCTAATCTGTTACATTGCAATCATCTATTTCAATTTCTTATTTCTATTTCTGTTGCATTAAGTTATTGAAAAGGATTTCTTATTTCTTTTTATGTTGTATTGTAACATTGCAATCATCTATTTCAATTTCTTATTTCTATTTCTGTTGCATTAAGTTATTGAAAAGGATTTCTTATTTCTTTTTATGTTGTATTAATTTATTGTGAAGGGGATTGTAGATTAATCTACCTGTTTTTTTATGATCCAAAGATTTATTTTCTTCTGCATTGGCATACAATCCCATCATTTTATTTTTTTTATCATAAACCCAAGCAGCTAAGCCATGAACTCCTCTGTAATTCTTTGCTATCTGCAACAACAAAAATTCAATTTAAATTTAAATAGACAAATTGATATGCTCTTGGAAACACATCAGAAGAGAATTGAATCGAATCAAGAATAACAAAGAAATTACCAATATTGTATTGCATACTAAATTATCTGCCACACCCATTAAACCCTCTAAAACTCTTTTCTGCCTGTGAAATAAATCAACAACAAAGATTCAGAAGCCAGAAATTTAAATTTCTATGAACAAATTGAATTTCCATGGAAAATGAATCGAATAAACTTAATTAAGTAAAGAAGAGAAAGGAAACCGCAAAAAAAATCTAATCACTATTTTATTCTGCATTTTGAGAGTGCATGATCCCACCATTTTAGTTTTCTTTATCATAAAGATTTTATTCTACATTTTGAGAGTGCATGATCCCACTATTTTAGTTTTCTTTATCATAAAGCCAAGTAGCTAAGCCATGAACTCCTCTGTAATTCTTTTTGCTACCCGCAACAACAAAAATCCAATTTAAATTACCACTATTATATTATATATCAAACTTGATCATCAAACGCATTAAACCCTCTGTAACTCTTTTCCAGCCGTAAAAAATCAACAGCAGAATCTAATTTACATTTCAAAGAACAAATTGCATTTCCACTGAAATGAATCGGATAAACTTAATCAAATCAAGAAATGAAACGAAAACACAAAAGAAACCTTACAGATATACCGCATTACGCACAGCGCTCCGCCTAGAAATATAGAGTGCTCCTCATGCATACAAATATAAAGCACATGCTGAGCGCTCCACAGTAGGATCCAATGCAGGAGAAAGTTGTGGGTGAACATAAGAGAAAGAGAAGCGATGGAGCCAATTTATACGAAAATTTAAAATCGATCAACGTTTGGCTCTAAACCCATCCAACGGTGCAAATTGATCCATCGTGACATGACAGCTATATTTGGGTGAACCTGCATGCAAGTGACGCTGCATGCAAAATTTCTATTCACTATTTTTTCTTACATAAAAGAATGGAAAAAAGCAGTAAAAATATCTTGCCATGTAAAGAAGGCAACTCAACTGATATTTGGAAAAAGCAATCACACTTCAAATCCACGGTTGAAACTGTTTCACCTGATCTAACGGAGCCCTGATCTAACAGAGTAGGGTAAAAGTGTTGGTGATTGTTGATGCATAAGAAAGCCTATAAGCCTAAATATAATGCCTATATAGATTATAGTTAACAAAAAAATTATTCAAAATTTTCAATTTAGAGATAAAACGTGATTTTTTTTGTTGTGGTTGTAAATTAGGTTATTTTCCAAATAAAGGCACGCTGCCAATTTTTCCAGCATTCTATGGTGTGAGGGTTTCTCCAAATAAAAGAGAATACAAATTGTTTTTTAATTTATATAATGAAACCTAAAGAGATAAAACACTCATGTTTTATTTGAAATTAGGTTTTCTTCCAAATAAAGCTGGAGGCCAATTTGTTGAGCATTTTATGGTGGCGTATGACGGTTTCTCCTAATAAAGGCGGATGTGAAATTTTCCGACTATTTCGTCGTTTGAAAATGAGGTTTTACAAGTGAAGGTTATTCTAGATTGAGCTATAACTAGCAATTGCACCAAATGTTGCAAAGGAAACGCCGTAAGGCATAAATTCGAGAAGCATCATGATATATAAACAATCTTTGAAGATAAAAAAAACTAGTAAACAAAATGGAATTGAAGAATTGTGATTAGTCATTTAAACAACTAGGCAATGTTCATTTCTTTTTTGGAATAACATCCAAAATATTAAATGCATACTACAAATTGGTGACATGTTTCATGAGGATCGTAATATTAAATGCACACTGCAATGCTCTATATCTATTAGATAATGGAAAACGATAATTCATAGAAACAAAACTAATTTTCCATCTTGAGTCATCATGAAACAAAATCATAGTGATCCTGAATGAAAATATGTCTAACATACTAATCTACCGCTTTACCAACCAATTACTATGGATGAGAAAGCAGTCTAACTTTGCTGCAATGTGGGAAATGTCACTTATCCAATTTTTCCAAGTATACTTACCATTTTTTGAAAACCATTAAGAAGCTCCCAATCACTGATGACATCTTCCATTTTTTCACAATGAAGATCACTTACAATGCTTCCACCATGTTTTTCAAAATTGAAAATAATTGTGTTAAAAGCACTCCCTATCACATTATCTATGTGCTAGTGACCCTCCTTTATGAGTGTTAAAGAGTACCAAAAATATCCTTTTTCACTCTACACACTGGGACATATAAACATTTATAAGGGACAATGATTCTTTTGACTCCTTATCTTCTACTTTGACAACCACCCAAAAACATAATTTGACATTATATATTAGCATAAATCAGTATTTTTGCCAAAGGCTGCAAATGTCACCAAAATATCCCTGAGATCTTTGTGCTACACCTAAGGTAACAAACTATTTTTCCAAATTGTTTGTGACAAGGCCATGGTCTCTTCTTCAGCGAGTTTTATTTCTTGGAGAAATAAGACCTGCAGCTTCCTCAAATTCACTAATTATTTTACTTCTTTTACTACCTTTGGTTTGATGAGGTCTCCAAGTCCCCTAATATTCAACGAAGTAATTTTCATTTAGATTTTCAGAGAGCATACTTAAATCCTCCAGCCTTACATCTCGCATTTTCTTTGTTGCTCACATTTCGAAGAAATTTTGTCATCTGCGGTTGGTTTCCAAGTTTGATAGTTTGCTTTGATTTAGCCTCTCTTGTATCTTTCTTAGAAAAACATGTTGGAAGCATTGTAAGGGATCCTCATTGTGAAAGAATGGAAGATATCATCAGTGAGTGGGAACTTCTCAATGGTTTTCAAAAAAGGTTAAGTATACTTGGAAAAATTGGACAACATTGCAGCAAAGTTAGACCGCTTTCATAGTAATTAGTTGGTAAATGGCATATAATGTCTTTCTAGTATCTGGCTCAAGGGGATTCTGATCACAAACCCATCAGGTTGGATTTAGACTCTCCATAAGATTTAGATCTGATTCCTTTCTGGTTTAACCCCAAGGGGCTCCAGAAGGAAAGGGAGGCTGACCTGATAACTCATGCTTGGGCTATGCCAATTTGCAAGTCTTTTACCTTTGTTTGGGAATAAAATATGAAGGAGGTGAATTATGCTCTTAGAACCCGAGACAAAATTAATTACAGGCCCCTACAGCAAGAGATAAAATAAATAATTCAAAAGATCGAAGATCATCAAGGCTTGATGGAGTCCAGACCAATCACTCACAAGAACTTAGAAGAAGAAAAAAAACCTAGTAACCAAATATTTAAAATCAACAGGAAAGGAGGAAGAATATTGGCATCTGATGTCTTGAAGCCTATGGTTAAAGGCATGTGATATAAATACATATTTTTTCACAAGCATACTAAATAAAGAGAAACTAGGAATCAAGTAAAGGAAATTTCTTCTGGAGGTCACCTTAAAATATGTTTTTCCTAGGAAATTAAGAGAGGACTTTTGCTTCTTCAAGAATCCATATTCTAGAGACAAAGTAAATGGCTCAGAAATGTAGAAATACTTCATTTCATGTCTCACCTCCAAAGTTTTGTATCAGGAATTTTCTCATCTGGTTAAGCTGATTAAGGAAGATGACGCAATTGAAACCATCTAGTCCCTAAACATGGTTAAAGATCTGGGATTGGATGACTTCTTTATAATTTTTAATGTGAATGCTTAACTCCTCCATATTTAAATTAAGGTTTGGGGACAATACCAACTCATCCTTTTTAGCTCTAATTCTGAAGGAGACATAGTTGTCCTCATTCTCTCGATTCTGGACAATCCAATGTGTAATTTGGCCTAGATGTTTGTAACAAAAAATTTAGCTATTATGCTCAAAAAGATTTTCCCTACAATCATATCAAAAAACCAAGTTGGTTTCATGAAGCATCGATAAATCATAGACAACATCATTCTTGTTCATGAGGCGATTCATTCAAGAAAGAAATGGGGTTAGCTGGGTATGATTATCAAACTTGACATGGAAAGCACCTTCAATAGAATCCATCACTCCTTTTTATTCTCGGTGATGGAAAAGTTGGGTTTCTGTAATGAGGTCATAAATTGGACTAGAGATTGTATTGGAAGCCTGTGGATAGCTCCTTTAGTAAATGGACTCCCTTGCAATCTTTTCTCCACGTCTAGGGGTTTGAGGTAGGCTTTGAATACAAGCTCCTAGTAGTAGAAACCTTAATATATTAGTGGCAGAAAACTTAATACGGAACCTAGAGATGGGAAGACGGGAAGAGAAGGGAGAATATGAGGACTAAGTATAGAAAACAACAATAAATATGTGTATCATTCCCAGTTTGCTGACGATACACTGTTGTTAGGGGGAGCCTCCAAAATTATTGCTCGGCGATTCAAACCAGTGTTTGATCAATATCTTGTCCTGTTGGGGGGCTTCATTGATAAAACAAAGAGCCTAATCATAAGATGGAACTGTCCACTTCAAAATATTAATGAAATTGTGATGGTTCTGGGATTCCCTTTAGAATGGAATGGAAATTATTTAAATATCTAGGGAATCCCCATTTTGATCGGTGCCTCTAATATGGAGAGTTGAATCAATACCTTAAATAAAGTTTTAAAGAAATTTCAAGCCTGGGGTGCTCAATGGCTCTCTTCATTAGGATGTGTTGTGATAGTTAAATATGTTCTATCGTCGCTTCCTGTCTACCTATACTCTAACCTTCTAGACCCAAAAGTTGTGCTCGATCAGATGAGCTTGTTAATTCACAAGTTTCTATGGCAAGGAGGGAGGAATAGTGAAAGAAAATTCCATTTAGTAAACTGGAATGTAATTTTTATCCCAACAGTTAATGGGGGTTGGCAGTCTAAGAGCAATTTAATGATCTGTGTATCTCTATATAAGATCAGATCTGTCAGAGAGAGTCAATAGAAGAAAAACCCTACAGCTAATCTGATCTTGTCCTAAAATTATCAGCGTGTTGCAGTAATTATAAAAACTCTACGACTTTAGAGAGGATGTTACATCAATTTTTAACATTGAATATTTGATTATACAAAGAGTTTCTAGACCTGTAGCATTTTTGGAAATTCAGATTTGATATTTTAAGATCTCCTTGTTCTGTAATGCTGTGAGTTGAGGTTGCCCATTTCCTGCTGAATGAAGAGTGTTAATTCAAATGTTCCAAGTGCATTGAATAAGCGTTTTGGACTTGGC
Source organism: Pinus taeda (assembly GCA_000404065.3). Classification (NCBI taxonomy): domain Eukaryota; kingdom Viridiplantae; phylum Streptophyta; class Pinopsida; order Pinales; family Pinaceae; genus Pinus; species Pinus taeda. Next base: position 14,843 of record APFE030042532.1, on the reverse strand, counting down.
AGCCTTGAAGTTCATCTAATAAAATGTACCCAGGATCCAGCGATAAGGCACTTTTGGATAACCTGTTAGTAGATCTATTAAATTCTCTGAAGATATGTTGGAATCAAATATCTTGGAAGTAGTTTTTTAATTCTTTGATTCTGTTTCCAAGCACCCCAAATTAGAACTTCTAACTGAGCAGCCCCTATGAACCAGTGAATTACAATCTTGAGTCGCCAAGTATCAGAATGTATTTTATATTTTTTAGCTTTGCTAATGTCAAGAGTGCCCATGCAACTATCAGTGCTGCTTTGGTATTTGTCCCGAATGCAATGCCAATTCTGAAGCAAATTGACCTATTCTCTGGCAGTTTGATTAGCTCCCCACCTCCACAAATATTTTCTTGCGCAGCGCCATCAAAAAATCCAATGGGAGAATCGAGAGATATCACAGGAGGGTTAAGTCTTCTAGGGACTTTTTTCGGACTGTAGAGGGAGATATTCTCCGAAAAGGGCAACAATCTTAGATGACTGAGTAAGGGTACAAATTCTGTCATTTCTAAAAATGATCTTATCCCTGAGCAATCATATTCCCCAAGCCACATAGATTGGAATAGCACAGAGGTGTTCTAATTTCTTGACCCAGGAAAAACATAATTTCCTCAAAGGAGGACCACCTTAGGTTTATTCAAATATCTAGAGCCTGTAATACAGTGAACCAAGTTTCCTGAGCTATTAAGCACTGGGAGAAAAAACATAATTTCCTCAAAGGACCACCTTAGTTTTATTCAAATATCTAGAGCCTGTAATACAGTGAACCAAATTTCTTCATGTTGTCTGCACAGGTGACAATGTTTGGTCTTATGAACCCTCTTTTTTGGTGGTTCTCCCAAGTCAGAGTTTTATTGTGAAGAGCTATCCAGGCAAAATATTTTATCTTGGTTGGGATATGCCATTTACAAATATGATTGCTCCACCATCTAGAGTTTGACTCAACCTCAGAATGAGCTATTGCATCATAGGAAAGACGGGCATTTACCTCCCCGGATGATGTATCCCAGCTCCAAATCAGGGGGGTCTTTGGATCTGTTGAGTCTTACTCCATTTAAATTTATCCTTTTTTATGAAATTATTCCATTCCTCTGCTAAAACACCAGCCAACTCTAGCTCAGATGAGGTCAGCCAGTAGTTTATGGAGGGGAGAGATGGATCCCCTGTCCTAATAATATGTAAGTGGAATAGGCCTTTTGAATTAAGACATCTAATTGGAAAACTTGTAGACTCAGGCACCGCCTATGAATGGGTCTTTTGCAAGAACAGCCTGCTTATCATCCCTGATTTTCCATGCAATCCATTTGAAGATGAGAGGGAATGAACTTTCAATACAATGGAGCCTCTTTTGTCAGGTTTTTCTGCATGACCTCTAATCCAGTCAACCAACGACAGATGTTTTAAATATTTCCTTTTATAATCTGGCTCCAAAGTCCCCCATCAAACAGGGCTCTCCACAGGTTTTTTTTAGAGTCAAGGCTTTTGCAAACCATTTCAGATTTTTGAATCCCCATCCTCCAAGATTTTTTGGTAATGATGCCTTTTTGAATCCCCATCCTCCAAGATTTTTTGGTAATGCTATAATGATAGGCATGACCAATTAACAAGGTGTATTCCTTCCTTATTATTTTTACCAGTCCACAAGAATCTGAACAATATAAACATCAATTGCTTGATAGAGCTAAGAATAGCAGAGGGAATCTTAGCTAATGATAGTCAATACACCGGGATATTTTCCAGCACTGCTTTAGTAAGTATCATTCTGCCTCCTACAGACAGCCAATTGTAACACCACAAATTTATCTTTTGTTCTACCTTTCTAATCAGCGACTTCCAGTCCTCTCTCTGGTAATCATTTGGCTTGAGGAAGTAGCCAAGATACTTTATATCGTTTTCAAGAGAGATAATGTGTAGGGGCAGAAAGGTCTGAATAGTCAATAGGGTTTCTGAACTGACTGAGAATTGATGAAAGGGGGATTTTTCATTCTGAATTGATAAAGGGTTTCTGAATTCTACCTACCTTGGTGTTAATTTTAGGATAACAAAGGCATGTTCTATGCTTAGAGCAATTTTACCTCAATTTTCTTTATTAGCCCAACATCATATTCAGTATAGCAAACACATCAACATGATAGTAAAATGCATATAGAACATAAACAATAAACAATAACAGTTGAAGACAAGCGAACACAAGAGGACACAAGTTATGGCACCAGCTAGGGGAAAACCCCAATGTGGGGAAACCCTTGATCAATTCTTCTTATAATTCTTCAAAAGTTCAGCAAAAAGAGAGAGTACACTTTACACTATTCACTTTCCCAAACTGATCAGTCAAAACCACAGAAACATAAAGCCTTAACCAGAAATTCAACATTGGTCAACAGAGTTGAAATCGACCTCCAAAACAGTGCAGTCAACCTTGGTCAACTCAGCCTCCAACAACAAGATAATGCAGCCCAAAACAGTCTGAAATTAACTAGTCAAATCTAGTGAACAAAAGTCAACGCAACAACATGGATTAGGGCAGTCAATGATGGTCAAACTGCCTCAGTTTTTGTGCCCAGAACAACAGCCTGCCCAAACAGAAGTCTCCCTCACAAAACTGAAGTCAAATAGGGTCAACGCTTGTCAAATTCAACATCTTGAAATTTCGGTCAAATCTGGTCAACACAACAGCTAGAAAATATAGTGTTCCTTTCACCCGTGTGGAGAGAGAGAGGCCCAGAAATCCGTACCCAATCAAGATGAGAGAGAGAAACATGAATGAGATGAGATGCCAAAGTGAGGAGACACCTTGTATTTATATGCAACATTGAAGGCTGGAAGGGGCTAATTTGATGGTTAGCTGACCTTGATAATTTGTACATAATCAAAATAAATTCATAACTTCACTTGTACATCTCAGAATGGGATGATCTTTAGATCAATCCTACACTTCTCAGAAAGAGGAATCCAAGAAAAATATCGGCAGCCTCATAAGAGCTTTCCAAAGTGATGTTTGGCCCTAGTTGCCAAATTTAACACTTGGGCATTGAATGAAAGCTCATGAGCATCATGACATACAACCATGCCCGCAATACCAAATTAATTGTTTCAAGGATAACCATCTCATTAAATAGTGCCCAAATGGGGAGGTCAAATGGTAAATCTTGGGATCTTATTGTTGAAAACCATTTTTAAATCCCAGAGAAGACAAGTTGTGCACTAAGGTATAATTGTTTCAAGGATAACCATCTTATTAAATAGTGCCCAAATGGGTGAGGTCAAATGGTAAATCTTGCGATCTTATTGTTGAAAACCATTTTTAAATCCCAGAGAAGACATGATGTGCACTACGGTATAGAAATTGTAACTTGTCGTGATCACGATTTTGACAAATCCCCAATTTTAAGTGGGTTTACCACAGTATCACAGAGATGAGATTTATAGTTTCCTACTACAATATCACAGATTTGAGATTTATAGTTTCCGTTGTATCATGGAAAATGTAACTTGTCATGATCATGAGTCTGACAATCCCCTAGTTAAAGTGGTTTTACAGCAATAATACAAAGCTGAGTTTCACAGTTTCCAATGGATTGAGAAATAGGCGTTTATCGTTGCTAAACAGACACTGTAAATAACTTGCAATGTCACATGGTTAGGGTTCGACTTCGGGTTCACCAATGATTAGGTTTGGTTTGAGTTTGAATTTTTTGATGAGGTTCGGATAAGGTTCACCATTAGGTTCATCTATGTATATAATGAATTATAGGATAAAATAGTAAGAAATCAACATTAGTAAACATCAAAAATGCTATCACAGACATGGAAAATGCAAAGATAAATTACAAGGTTGAGTTGCGACATGAAGTTATGAGTTTTGATCTATGCACTTGGTCAATGGCTATGAGGTTCAATGAGGTTCGCCAACACTGAACCTCAAAATTTTTTTAAGGTTTGCCGAAATTCGAACCTCAAGGTTAAAGTTCGATGAACCTTGTGATATAGATAACTTGTAGGAATAAGCTTGCATTTTTTAGGTTTATAGCTGCCAATGGATAAGAAAAAGGCACTTAACCTCATAAAACAACCACTTAATATAACTTGTATCAATAAAGTTTTTATTTCTCAGGTAATATATCCTGGGAAAACCCCAGGCACTTTCCTTCATTTTGAAGTTGGTACCTACGACAAACCTTAGAATCTTCAAGGCACAGCACCAGGTCAACAACAAACCTTAAATTTGTTACAACAAAACAAAATAGTAAATACTCATTAAGAGCTCAGCATGTCACTTGCAGGAATTGAACCCAGGTGGAGAAAATAACACTCCTTTGAACCACCTAGACTAAGCCCAATTCACAACTTGTATCAATAAACTTATTGTATTCCAGCCTTGAAATTCTTAGTTTGACTAGCATATCCAGAAACCACACCCCCCCTTCCCCCAACGAGCGTTACCTGACAATCTTAATCTTAACCTTTTTTGCATGATGTTGCTTAAGGTGGGTTTTATAAATTTTTAGCATCTCTGACTCTCAAGTTCATAGAACTTTGGGACTAGTTGGTGTAGAGTCATTTTTTTATTCTCTTTAAATATAGGCTACTGTTGTATGCAGGAAATTCAGCCGTATTACAGGAAACTACAATCATTGTTTATGTATTCTCGGCAAACCATTTTTGCAAGTGATAAATCTACCAGTTGCTCCCACTTTGCACTAGGGGTGAGAATGGAGCTCTAAAAAAATGTCCACAATTGCTGAGTGAATAGTCTGTTTCTTTGCAAACAGTTGATTAAGGAGCACTTCCGTGATCTTACCTTGCATATTTTAAAAGCAGTTCCCAACAAAGCAACATTATAAACCATGCACTTAGTGGCATTGTTGCGAGACTTAGCAATAGAGAGGTTCTTGGAATTTTGGATGAATGTGCCAAAGCTTGAATTCATATAGCACGAAAACAATTCGTGGGTTTCACATTTGGTTGTAGAGCATTAATTTATTGCAGCATGAAGCTTTTGCAGGCACATAGCTTACCTCCATAGTCCCAGCCAAGCTCTACAATGTTGCATACATTTCTTCAATCTGTGGAATTGGTGCATATCCTGCAACAAGTATGTAAACCCTGTGGCCAGCTTCAATCCAGCTCCATCCTGGAAGTTTTTCAACTGTTTGTCTTTAGCATCGCCCTTGCCTTTGCAACATTATCCCATCTTCCAGCTTCAGCATATATATTTGAAAGCACCACATAATTTCCCACATTTTCAGGCTTTAACTTAAAAAGGTTTTCTGACATGTGTTCTCCCAGCTTGACAACACAGTGAATCCTGCATGCACCAATCAAAGCCACCCCACAATGTAGTGTCAGGTTTTGATGACACTCCTTGGATGAAATCTTCCACCTCATTCAAATGCCCAGCACAACCAACCAGATCAACCATACATGCATAATGCTCTGCTTCGGGCATGGTACAATAATCTTGAGTCATGCAATCAAAGTGTCGCCTCCCCTAATCCACAAGGCCTACATGATTGCATGCAGAAAAATTAAAAACAAAAGTGGTATGGTCTGTTTTCATGCATAACTGTTGCATCTGGAAAAAGAGAGCATGCAATCATACACTCTTTTAGACCATGCACTTAATGGCACTGTTGCAATACTTAGAAATTGAGATGTTCTTGGAATTCTGGATGAATGTACCAAAGCTTGAATTGCTACAGCACAAAATGAACCCAGCTTTTCAGTGGTTGTAATTTGTAAAGCACAAATTTATTCCTTTCTCCACTGCATCTTGCAGCATGGAGCTTTTGCAGTCAAGTACCTTACCTCCATGTTCCCAGCCAAACTCTACAATGTTGCATACCTTTCCTCTGTTTGTGGATTTGGTGTATCTCATGTAACAAATGTGTGAACCCTATTGCCAACTTCAATCCAGCCGCATCCTGGAAGTTTTTTCAACTTTCTGCCTCTTAGCATTGCCCTCACCTTTGCAACATCATTAAGCCATGCATATCATTAATGGCCATACTCCAAAGCTTTAACTTGAAATTTTGTCATCTAATTTTGTACAATGAATTGGCATCATACAAACTTGTGTAATCAGTTATCATACCGTGATAAGTCCAAGACAGATTCGTGCAAATGTTGAAAGGCTTCCAGGTAGACATTGTTTGCTATCAGGAGCAGGAACGGCCCACATGATTGCTGATGTCCTCCCCGCACCAGCAGCTTCGAAATGCCTGTCAAGCCGAACTTTATTTTCTTGGTGTCTGCATCATCTGCCTGATCGGCCTTTTCTTGTTCAGAGAAAACGCCATAGGACTCAAGGAACCTTAGAATTCTGTAGAGGTATCCCACATCCACATGGGAATTATACAAACAGACAGAGAGCTGGGCGCACAGATGTCCCGGAAATGCCTGTCAAGCCGAACTTTATTTTCTTGGTGTCTGCATCATCTCCCTGATTAGCCTTTTCTTGTTCAGAGAAAACACCATAGGATGCAAGGAACCTTAGAATTCTGTAGAGGTATCCCACATCCAAGTGGGAGTTATACGAAAGAGTTATGCAGAAAGAGTTATTTTTGCAGACAAACCTAACCTCCCTAGGAGTCTAAGACTCTCTAGTGACAAACAAACCAAACAAGAGCAATCCTTCTCTAAACATACATTATTCTATGAGAAACCAAGTGTTTTCCGATCTTACCTTAGGTCCAACGCTTGTTGTAGCAGTCCAGCCTTGCTGATCCAGATGAGATCCTCCTTCACTTTAAGACCTGCATACACTAACAAGACAAGCGATTACATAACACCTGAATATTTCATAAAACAAAGCATATTCATCACATAGACCAAGGAGTACATGAAATAATTCATTAACAACAAATCATTGAGAAGAATGGACTTATTTGTATTAAGGAAACAAAAAAGGACCCATTACAACCTGAGCCTTGGTGTTGTGCAAGCTCCTCCCAGGGTCCAACAAGAGATTTCCTCTACTTTGACAAGCTCACCCACTTCCAATATGGCAACAAGAAAGGATGGTAATCTCTCCTCACAAGTTAACAATGGAAGGCCTAATTCCAGCAGCATTTACCCTTTGGAATGTTCAGCTTTCAACCTCCCCTCCTCTGGCCCAATGCCTGTATTTATAGTGTTCTATAGGAAGTTATTCAATTCCAACATCAATGGGATACTCCCTCTTTTGGATGGGGTAGCTCCTCTCTTGATGGGATAAGTTCCTCTATCATAGGGATGCATGAACCATCTGGAGGCGGTCAATACACGTCAAACACTCTTCTAGAAGGCTCTAGAAGTGACCACAAGTAACTTTTTAAAGATGAAACTCGCGCCTTTTGACCTTTACAGGGGTACGCACCCATCCTTTGGCTTACAGAGCGTACAAGTACGCGGGCACAGTGTGTTTGGGATGCGTACACGCAGGCAAGGTAGAGAGAACCTGCATACCGAGAGATAAACATGTTTTTAAGTGTCCTTCTCTCTTTTTGAGGTTTGACATGAAGAGCAGAGGTATGAGGCTTGACAAGGAGGATAATATGACTATTGATGGAGCCATATTAACTGCAGATAGTCATGGTGACAAATTTCAGTGTAACAGATTGCCCCTAAAGTACGAAGCCTGTAATAGATAAGGGTGTTATATCATATAGGAAGGGTGAAGTACTTTATCATTTCGAGGATCATCTTGTGGAGAGCCCGGTCAGAACCTGCAATTTTCAACACAAAATACATGTGTAAGATCATATCATCGCTGAGGTAGGCATTCCCATACTCAGATCAAAACTTTAACTATTGGACTAACTACTTTGGTACAAGAATGATTTCATAATACATTATAATTATAG
>APFE030042525.1:17986-88225 GCA_000404065.3 Pinus taeda | reverse complement strand
TAGAACAACTATTATCTTTAGAAGAACAAAAAAAATGTGTCACAAATATGTTGGGTTATGACTTTGACATCATCTAGAGAAAATGGAAGCAAAATTTTGGTGAAGATGTATTCTCAAGAAAGGATGAGGATGTCGAAGCATTGTTTTATGCTATTTCTATTATCCAACCAGATTGGATAAACGAAGCAAGGGATGAATCGAAGAAGGATGAAGAAGTATGGCCACTTATTCAAAAGTTGCAGAATATCCCAATTCAAACAATATTGCTATAAATTGAAGAGGAAGGAAAAATCATATTGGAACCTGGAGTAGTCACAGAAACAAGAACCTGACAACTATGAAATCAATCAATTTTAGAGTATCTCATCAAGTGGAAGAACATACCCACTGAAGAATCCACATCGGAGGACAAGAAGTTTATACAGAAGCATCAATAACTACTCAAGCGTTGAGGACAACACTTTTTGAAGGAGAGGGGCATGTTAGGCCCCTATACTACTAGTGTAACCCCTTGTTATTATTAGTACAACCCCCTTATTATATTAATGTACCCATGTAGTGCCCATATTGTTACTATTGTGCCCGATAGAAGCCCACTATTGTTATTATTGTGCCCTTACATTATTATTGTTATGTACGCTCTGATTATATAATGACCCCTTAGACTCATATATATAGAAAGGAGGTCTTTTCATTTGTATCATCCAAGAATTGTTCATTTATGTAATGTAAAGGAGGTTCCCCCCTCGAAGCGGCTGAATTCTAAGGCATTGATCTATCTTTTCTATCTTTTCTTGAGCTGGTTCCATAACAGAATAAAACCATGGCCAAACCCGAGAAATAGCATGAACATCCCTAGGCTTCCATGGATCTTTTTTATGCTTTCTATCAAATGTCCAAGATATTGTTGTTTCTATCAAAGATAGATGTTAAAGGAAAAAATGTCTCTTCTTATAATGTTGAACGAAAGTATTCTCAGATGAACATTGCAAGCCATCCCTTTATATTCTCGTAAAAACCTTTCCTCCAACATTTAGGAAACAAACTTTCAACTACAAACAACAAGAGGTAGCTTAAGTAACATATGGCATGTTTCTTGTGCTCCAATGTCATGGTCAACAATCATTTCTACAAGAAAATTTCTATATGCACATAAAGCATGATCCTCAGAACCAATAGAATTTGAAATTCTAGTTAACATATGATGATAAATTTCAGACCTTTTTTCTGCTTTCAATGCATACTTAGCAATGTATTTCAACACAACATAGCGAGAAAGAACTAGCTGGCAATCAACATTTGCACGCCACATTGTTAGAAGGCCAATGTTATGTACATTAAGCCTATCATCATTTCTTGTTGGCTCATATTTTTTTCTTCCTTGATCATCTATGAACAATCTTGATTCACCACAAAGATCCCATGGCACATTGTACCGACGTGTTAGAATAGTGCCCTTTTTGTGCAAGCAAGAATCCAAAATACACTTTGTGTGCCTTTGGACACAGTTTAATAATTCTTCGTAATCATTATGAGGATTAGAAGAGAAAATCTGACAAGTATTCAACAGGCAAGGGTCATCATTGAGGCTTTGTGGAACCATTATGTCACGATGATGTATGTCACGCGGATTCCATGCAGTTACATATTTGTCGAAGAATATCTTTGCAAGTTGTACATTAGAACTATTTGATCCATCAAGTATTTCCATGTCAAGAGCACCTTCTAACCATAGGAAACCATGGATATGTGTTTCACCTCTATGTTTTCACTCATATTTGAAATAAATGAAGATATGGTTGCCACAAAAATATAAATAGAATCATAATAAAAAAAAGTATAGAAAAAATATTCAACACAAACCTGTACCAAAAGTCTTTAGCTTTAAGATATTTTTGGATAACTTCCTCTCGAAAAATATTGAATCTATGGGGCATAAATGCCGCAACAATATGAGGGTACTGGATAACATTCTCAATTTTCATATAATGCTCATTTGAAGAATGAGGATGTGAATGTATGGGCATGATGTTACACAACTCTGGCCACTTTGTGTGAGCTGCACTCAAAGTAAAAAGTAAAGATGGACATCCTAATTGAGTAATCATGTCCATCAATTCAGATCGAAACTTAGTCTAATATGGCCTTGTACCTCTCAGAGAAGAACCAAACCGCATAAGATGCTCAGCCAACTTATTATCTAGTAAATCAGATAGTTGGTGACGCAACTCCTCAACTGTTATAGGTGAGTTATAATGTAAATGTTTCTTTACAAAAACTGTAGTAGTTGCTTGGCTCCGAAGCTGCATTATAATGTTTAATAGGTAATATCGAAAGTGAGGATGGCTTCCAAATCTCTGATCATAGTACCTAAGAAGATGCAATGCATACTCATGAAGTTCGACATTACAAATAAATGGTTGCAACCAATTAGCATCACCAATGGGGAACAATGTTGGGAATGCCATATCAAATAACCCCTGTGTATTATACTCATTCACTGGAGAGGTTCCGATAGTGGGCCAATCCATGTCTTGAACATGTGAAGAATGAACATTATCAAGAAATGCTCTAATTTCATCCATTTATCTTCGTTCATTTGGTAGGCAAGAAACAAAGGAAGAAGGATGAGAGGGCAAATGGTCAGCATGAAACTCTTCATTATTAGTTTCATTGATCTCAGATTCTTCAATATGACAATCAACAAATTTAAGCTTGGAGGAGACATTTGTTGATCTTTCAGGCAGAGCATTCATTGAATCATAATCAATTATAACATCTTGATAGTATTTATCACGTTGCATTTTGAAAATCAATGCATCCATCACTTGAGATATTTTGACATAAAATTCATAATATTTACTCAGCGCCATGTCTCCTCACAATTAGAAAGTCAATATCTTCAACACATCGAGGAAGGCTTCGTACAATTGTAGAAATATCTTGAGGAAAGCTAATTGTATGACCACTATACTTATATTGCCCAACTCGAGCATGTGTCACTTGCAAAATGGGATTCACATGTGCTATTAGCATTTGCATTTCTTCAACTTGAGTAAGAACTCTTAAAATTTGAGGTTTCTCACCAGGATCCATGTTATTATATCGAAAAAAATGATGGGCTCCTCTTTCACTCCTACATCATCTGCAAATAGGTCCTTCAGAATGTCTCACAACAAGGATTCTCGGATATGATTCTTGGCAAATGTGGCACATCTGGACAATTGACAAGCTATCTATCTTTGTTCGAAACCTTTTATGCACTGCAATCATGTTTTCATCAAAATGAATATGAGCTCTACTCGCGAAACCATGTTGAAAACCATTTCGATGACTAAAATCTCTTATAAAATTTACTTCATCTTCAAGAAGCATGTGGAATGGATCTATGAGAATGTATTTCCAAATTTATGGTGTGCAGTTCACGAACCTGAGAGCATGTAAAGGTCTCTTTCTCATAAAATACTTTAAAATTTAACTTCCAACTAATTATAAATGAAGAAAATGAAAAAGAATCAAATGCATTCAAAATTTACATTTCTGTCTTCATGTGGATGATGGTTATGAGATGGTTACTCTTGGATTCTAAGAACAGTGGATGGAACATTTTTTGATGTAGTTTCTTTGCCTTTATTCAAATGAGTTGTTTCCTATTTCAAAAAAATGAAATACGTTATAAAACTAAATGTCCAAAAAAAAAAGATTCAAAAATTGAAAACCATATAATACATTGAACATCTACATTAGTTTTACAATTTGATCTTTTGGATTCCAATTCACCAACCTAACGAGATGACATCATGGTTTCTCCATGAAATGTTACAAAACACAATTTCGAGGCAACTGTAAATGAGAAAATGAGAAAAATATCAAATGTACTCAACATTTACATTTGTTTGGCAACATGGATGAATGATATGGAATGGTTCCTCTTCACTTCTAACATCAATAGATGTAACATCTATGAAGTTAATTTGTATGCCTCTATTGGAATGACTTTTGTCATGTTCAAAGAAAATAAAATACACCATAAAATTCAATGTCTAAGAAATTAGAAATTTAAAAAATGAAAAGAAAATCAAGAACATTGAAAATTTACATTAGTCTGGAATATAGTAGACAACCACTATTGCAGCAAAAAGCAAAATATAACTGTGTTACCTCCATTGTGCCATGCGAAATTTTATAAGGCATGACTGATTCTCTTAGCGGGACCACATTACTTTGAGAAGCGGGATTTGAAGGTCTTTTGTTTCAAGCGGTTAGACCCAAATTATCAAACAAATGACCAAGTAAACTATCATCGAAATCATCACACAAAATGTTATCATTACCTCCACCGTGGATGTTTTGCAACCTTTGGCCATCAGAACATGCAATTGGACACACGGAAGGGTTAGGGTGGACATTTGCATGTACAATATCGGTATGGGGTTCTTCCCGATTGCAAGATGTTTCCCCAATGTTATGAACATTTTCAGAAGAGCATCGAACAACAAGATTATGTTGAGGAGGAGAATATCCTGATAATGAACTATCAACAGGAAATGTTCTTTCCATTATATCATCCATACTATGATACTTACAAGGAACTATAGAATCATTTTGAAGAGTGGATTCACTCATTTTTCTCTTATATGTAGCTCTCCTACGCTCATTTATTGCATCCTTATTTTGTTGATATTGTAAATGACAATTTTCATTAGACCTCTCACGTGATTATGATGAAAAAGTTCTTTTTCTTGTACGCATGCTTGTGCCTTCAGATGACATGTCTATAATGAATAATAATTATTCATTATGGAATCATAAACATGGAACATAAAAAGTGTATATGTAATTTTTTTCCAACCATATAAACTTATCAAAATGTATAAGGCTTTTTCCAAATCCCTAAAAACAAAAACAAAAAATTTCAAAATGGCGGAAAAAAGAAATGAATTCTTTCAAATGGCTTAAACAAAAAAAGAAGTCTAAATTTTGCTTGTATCATATTATAATCAAAATGGAACCCATACTATTGCAACACAACAATCTAAAAATTTTGAACTATATATACTATCAAAATATAAATATAAATATTAAAATGAACATAAACATATAACACTGTTTGAGAATCAATAACAAAAACAAATACAAATATAATGTATAACATAAATCATAGAAATTATAATTATACAAACAAAGAAAAAAGCATAACATCGAGAGACATCTACATGTAAATAAGAAAACTTTAGCGGAAACAATATTAAATATTCTACATCACAAAGATCGATACAAACATAATTTTAAAGTAATACCATAAAGACACATAGTATGTATAGAGGCAAAAATGGAAATATTTTCCACAACCACTGAAAGTATATAAAATGGAAATATTTATCATAACTCCTAAGAATACTAATATCTTAAGAATCCATCACCATATCTAATGGTGGAATCTCATCAACAAAATCCATACGGGCAGCAATTGCAAAAACATCTCCATACTCAATCAGATCATTGCAGTCCTCTTGTGCTGGGGACCAAAACCGAGACATCTGCTCATTAGTTGAATTATCGATATCTATTGGAAAATAGATGCAAGTTACCATGTCATATAATAGGAAAGGAACTTCACTGCAGTTGCACATAAGAACCAGGCCATGGACTATTCAGACTAGAAGATAGCCAGGAAATTTGCTATTTATATCTGCAGAAATTTCTTCCAACAACTTCCATCTAAAACCCCAATCATCTTCAAAGTAGTCAATTCTTCGTTCAACACATGGTTGACCAAATTGGAAATGATCTAATTCTTCAATTGACCATACAGAAGTGGGCTCATCATTAACAAGGCATATGAACTGGTTCATGTATATTGCTAACGAGATACAACGTATGTCACTGATTGGAACAAATGAAAAACCCCACTCAATTTTTATTACGTCAAACCAGTAGATTCTATACTCGTACCGAGGATAATCTTCATATTCCTTGTCGAGATACAACCAAAACAATTTACTTTTATAAAACACTACATTCTTGGGGGGTGAAGTGCCACCTAATGGAACATCAGCCCTTTGCCATACCCTATGAAGACTACTACAAACATAAAATTCAGACTGCATTCTGTCATAGATATGTTTTAGAACAACCCGGTCATATTTTTTGCTGCTTACATTTTCAAATAATGAAAAGAACCCTGAGTCTCCAATTCATACTGGCCCTATGTTTTCAAATGCCTTTGTAAATGGATTCGTTACAAAATAGTTGTGTGTTTGAGAGCAATCTATTGGTAAGGATAAAACCACCATTAGTCCAACAGTACACTCTACTCTGTATCTTGAATCTATGAATCCCAAATGAAATTGATATATGTGGCCATTCTGATTAAGGTATTGGGCAACAAAATAATTGTCTTCACTATTGAGGAAATGAAGGAGAAATCCAAATTGGTTCATGGAGACATTCTTGCAACGTAAAAAGAAAGAAGGGTTTTGTAAAGCATTCTTCCATTTTTTACATACAGTGCCAAACTTTATCACAATTGATAAAGGGAGCCACAACAAGACAAGTTCAAGAACTTCGAATGGAAGAGAACTCCAAATAGCTAGATCCATGATGAAACAGTGAAATCACCTAACAGTTAAAAAAGGGCATTTGATATCAACAAAACAATCTAATGTTGAATAAAATTAAAAGTAACATAAATACATAATTTACCACACACAATTTTCCATTTTATTGAGACTATGTTAACTAAAAACATAGTAAAGGATCATGAATCCACCATGATGATAGACACAGTGCAGATAGCCATGGAAGCTGTTGAGACAGTCACTAAGAAGGAAGGGCATCTACTGAAAGATGTTAAGAAGGAAGAAACCTATGCAGATGATTTAACCTTGGGAGAAGGAACACTAACAGAGGAGTGTTTTATAGAGGATAACCAATCTTCTGAAGCTGTTAGAAGTATGGAGAAGTAACTTTCGGAAGATAAAATCTATGAAGTAAAGGAGGATGGAGAATGTCTCTTAAATGAGAGAAGCAGTGATTTATTGCAACAGAAAGAATTTTATAATACATCGATATTTGAAACTATGACAACATAGGAACAAGTTCTTGTGCAAGAAGGAGATGAAGTTTAGTTCGAAGAGCTGATATTTGAAGCAACAATTAAGACTATTGAACCTTATGATTTTTAAACTAATAATTTGTGTATAAATGCAGGAAACATAAGTAATGATGAAATACTTATTAAGTCTCACAGAGAAATTGCATTGCTTACACTTACTTTGTAATTATGTATCGATTTATATATATGTCTAGAGATTTAATCCCAAATTGAATAAGTGTGAGCATCGAATGGTGGAAGATGAGCAAACTATATATGTGTGTGTGTGTGTGTGTGCACGTGAAGTGCAGCAATCATACATAGAATACATAAAGAGGAGGATCGAGATGTGGCGTTCAATCCATTAGAAGGACCAATCAAAACTCAGGAGGAAGAGTGCGCGCCAAAATAACAACGGGACAAAACCTTTAAAGAAGAGCAAAAATGAAGACTTAGCATAAATTCTGAGTAAAATGAATGAGCAGATGAGAAAAGATTTATGCTTAGGAACCGTTAGATCTGGGGAGATCATTGGCTGAGATTGAATTGCAAAGGTGAAATATCGCATCGGCGGGGTCATTATATAGTTTAACTCCCCCAAGCGGAAAACCTAATTACACTAAGAAACTGTGAAAACACAGTTGCAATCAAGTGCCAGACTTGAAATATTATAAGGAATGGTTTACATCCCTATTGGGTCCATAAAGATATCTGATCGACATATGGATGCGAAAGGAGTCTGGTATTGAGGTTGAGCAATATGCGATCGCGAGACTTAATCTCGACCGTCAGATTGCAGATCAAATCGGGAAGGCAAAATATCGCATTGGCGGGGTCATTATACAGTTTAACTCTTTCAAGCGGAAAACCCATTTACACTAAGAAACGGTGAAAAACACAGTCGGAATCAAGTGCCAGACTTGAAATATTATAGGGAATGGTTTATATCCCTATCGGGTCTGTAAAGATATCATATCAACGTATGGAAGTGGTAGGAGTCTGGCATTGAGGTTGAGCAATATGCGATCACGTGACTTAATCTCAACCGTCGGATCACGGATTAGATCGACGGCCAAGTTCTGATCGCAAATCGCAATCAGAGGAAGCAGAGATTGGAGTGCACAATGGAAAGGCTTGGAGAGCCGGATCTGATGAGCCTATAATGGCGAATCTATAAAATTTGAGATCCGCTATATATGATTCAGAGCAAGTTTCATGTGTAATCCATATATTTGTATTAAAGTGGTTTAATGCTAAAACATACGTTAACGCTCTGATATCGCATATCAGAGCGGAAGGGGTGATGAAGATATATCATATATATATATATATATATATATATATATATATACGTATGATTGTGGAAGGAGAGGATGGCCGACTGGGATGAGGTTAAACCTGGGAAACATGGCAAGGCTGTACAGAAGGGCAAAAATATATATTTATGTGGCATTTTCCTTTGTAAATGGTTTATAAGGAAATATGCACCAATAAGAGATTTATGTGTTAAAAACATATGTAACCAAAGGTTTTGTAAGGGGAAGGTTATATATGTGTGACTTAAGGTTTTGTAAAAGTTGTGAAGTCGTTTTAAGTCCCGATATTTCAGGAGAAGATCAACGATAGAGAAGTAATAAATTTTGGGAGAGCGTCTAAAAGAAGGACTAGAACCTCTCTTTTCTACGGGCTAGTGATATCACGAAGATTTTATCACAATCGATTCCCTTCTTTTTTTCTACGAGCTAGTCATCTCGTTTGAATTACAGTGGAAAAATATCACAGAAGGAAAATTTGTACACACTTGTAAGATCAATTTCTAAACGCCTTTGAAACCTAAAAAAATAGTAAGGAATAATTGAATCACACATGAACTACACCAAATTATCAAAGATAGCCGCGACAACATGGAAACAATTAAAAACGCAATCACTGAGAAAGCGTTTCTCCAATGCTGAAACCTGTAAAAATAGTAGGGAATAATTCAATCAGACATGAACTACACCAAATTATCAGAGACAGCTGAGAGAGCACGGAAACAATTAAAAACGCAATCACAGAGACTCATTCATATGGATAAGTGTCTTATGAATTAGTTATTATTTTCTGGGTATGAGGTATTCATAAACATGGTATTGGCCTATACTATTCTAACAAAACCTAATTACAAATTAAAAATCTCTATAATAAAATGGAGGAAACCTTCATAGTTAAGATTTTTTTGACATCTTTTTTAAAAATAGATATATGTTTAAATTATATAATAATGATTTTTATCATAAATAAGTAATAATAATTTTTATATTAAATAAGATTGGTATTGAGTTATTTTTTTATGATTTTTTAATATATTAGTATTCATCATTTTATTGAGTAATACTAAGTAATTTTTGATCAGCTAAAAAATTAAAATTAAATAGCATTATCTAAAATTAACATTATTGAATAAAAATATATTTTTATTTAAAAAAATTGTTCTGTTTTTCATCTTATAATTTTATTTCAATTATTAATGTAATTTTGCAATCATTTCCTTTTATTAATGTAATGTCCCTTGCTCCGAAACCTATGATACCTGTAATACCACTACTACCACTCTGACAGCGTTCACTACTAACTTTTCTTTGGCCCGTTATACTTGAATGACAATGACAAGGTTTTAGCAAGAATCTTGGTACCTAGACTTTAAATTATGGTTGCTGCGAAGCCAATAAATTGAGCTGCTATGGCATCTTGATGAAAAAAGAAAAAGGATGCTAACGAATATGTTTGTATTCATATGCTTCTCCACTTAATGAGACTAAAATACCGATACGGGTGAATGTAATCCAGAAGTAATCAATGAGCTTAAGACGATTGCAGATTTTTAGAATATTCAGGAATCCGATGAACATGGATGTCATAAAAAAATTGACTGCATCCATGTCGGTGAATTCCCGAATATTGTGGGAATCTGCGATCGACTTAAGGATGGCTAGAAGCAACCATGTCATGAGAGGTAAGCAAAGAGCGAAGTTGTATTGAATTTATACAGTTAACCAACTGAACTTACATGTTTGTGAAGTTTTATCTGAATTTATACAGGGTAAAAGTTAACCAACTGAATTTACATGTTTGTGAGATGATTATTTGTGTTAAAACAAGGGATCTAATTTTTTTATTTATGAGTTAATATTATTATTTTTTTTTGTAATTTTTTTTTGGTTTATATGAATAAAATTTCAATTTTGATAACAGATGGACATGGTTACATATCATACTGAACTGTAACATGAGTCTCTCCCTCAATAAACTTGTTACCTCAATTATTAGATTTAAATTATAAAATTGCAATAATTCACATTGAAGATTTTAATTTAAAATTTTTAAATATATATAATTTAAAAAATTTAAATAAAATCATATTAAAACTAATTTTAAAAACATTGATTTAGGTCTATTTTAAATTTTATATTTACTAAATTTTTGAGAGACATTAAAATGGGTTAATATCTAAGCTCAAAAACCAATAATAAATTGGTAAAGTCAAATTTAAATTTACTATAAAAAAATATAAACCATTAAACATTTAATAACTAATAATAATATAACATTCAATACATTATTTTTAATTTAAATAAACAAAAAAATATAAAGCAATTAATATTTAATAACTAATATAATATAACATGCATTATTTTTTACTTTAATTTAATTATATTTAAACTAACAAGTATAAACCATATAACACTCGTTAACAATAATTTAACAACTAATAATATTGGTTAATAACAATTCAATATTGACTAACCGTTTAATTTAATTATCTTTTATTCTTTTAAAGGCTAATTGTAGAAAAGGCAAATTAAATATGGTTGTCGAATCTCTATTATATTATAAAATATCTAGCCTCCGGGCCCCGGCTCTTTGATTCTTTTAAAGGGAACCGTAGAAAAGTCAAATTAAATAGTAGTAGTCTATAAAGCGATTTTTTGAAAGTTTTTTTTGGCAGATTTTTCCGGTCAAAATCTGACAGCAATTCATTAGCTAGTTTCTGCACAATCAATGGCTCCCAGGGGTTTTTTAGGGCACTGAATCCAAATATGCAGTTAAAAAACCATTTTAACCGGTAAAAATCAAGATTTAACCTCATTTCTTCCGCTGGATTCCGTCACCGGAATCTCAAAAAATCGCATTATAGACAACTCCAATTAAATATGGTTCATGGTAGAAATTTCTTGGTGTTATTTGCATTTTTAATTTGTGTTTATTAAATAAAAATCCCAATCACAATCTCAAACAGATCTCTGGTGTTCAGCCCCGGTGTACTAGCCGGTCATCAAGTCCATACTAACCATTCTTGCTATAAGTATTTGGGAGTGGGACTGAACGGAGGAGCAATGTTTGCAAGTGAGGAGAGGAAGAAGACGGAAAAGCGAACGGATAGGCGCGCATATTAGAACAATGGGTATTCAAAATGAATGTGCTTTGCACGCAGTGATTGTGCCACTTCCTGCGCAAGGTCATGTTAACGCTCTCATGAATTTGGCGCAGCTGCTGGCAATGCGAGGATTTTTCATCACTTTCGTCAATACTGAAGGAACCCATAAACGCGTGGTCGAGGTTTCTGCCAGAAGCAACAATCCTCTTGTTTCCGGAGGCGATCTTGATCTCCGAGGCGGGAAAATTCGATTTCTGTCTATTTCCGATGGCTTATCGCTGGAAGACTGCCGCCCCTTCAACCCCGGCGTGTATATCTCTGCACTGCAAAAATTGGGCCCTGCATTGGAGCACCTCCTTTGTAGCAGCAGGAACCCTACTGGTGACATGGAAAAATATTCCTTTCCACCAATCACATGCATTGTGGCAGATGCTTTTATGTCTTGCACCGATGAGGTTGCCACAAACATGAAAGTGCCCAGGGTTGTCTTCTGGCCCTTGTGTGCTGCTTCCTCCATTGCCCAGCGTTACACCACCATACTTATTTCTGAGGGACATGTCCCTGTCAGAGGTAAGCGCGTATTTCTACTTTTCGTTTTTCCTGCTTCTCAACAGTTTTCTTTCTTTTTGGTTTCTTGAACTGCAATAGCTAACTTTAGTTACAATACCTCGGCCGGGCGGGCCTCTGGAAGTGCAGTAGACGAAGCGAACAATCCAGAGAAACTGATCACTTGTCTGCCCGGTAATATCCCACCATTGAAGCCAACCGATTTGAGTTCCGCCCTTCGCGCTCAGGATCCGTCGGACATTCTTTTCAATGCTTTTCTCTACGAAACACAGAAGCAGAATAAGGGGGACTACGTACTTGTGAACACGTTTGAGGAGCTGGAAGGCAGGGACGCAATAACGGCCCTCTCTTTGGATGGATGTCCTGCCTTGGCCATAGGACCTCTATTCCTTCCTAATTTCTTACAAGGAAGGGATTCCACCACTAGTCTGTTGCAGGAGGAAGAGGAGAGCTGCCTGGCATGGCTGAATATGCAAGAGACAGCATCTGTTATATACGTTTCCTTTGGCAGCGTGGCTGTCAAATCTCAGGAGCAACTGGAGCAGCTGGCGCTAGGGTTAGAGGCTAGCGGACAGCCTTTCCTGTGGGTTCTCCGCCCGGATATCGCAGAAGGCAAGCCTGCAGTTTTACCCAACGGCTTTGAAGAAAGAACCAGGGATCGGGCACTGCTTGTAGGGTGGGCGCCTCAGGTTAAAGTGCTTGCCCACACGTCGGTTGGATTATTCCTCACTCACGGCGGATGGAACTCTACTTTGGAGGCCATGGGCATGGGAGTTCCCGTGGTGGGTCTCCCTTATTTTGGCGATCAGTGGCTGAACTGCAGGTTCGCCAAAGAAGTGTGGGAGATCGGCCTGGAATTTGAAGGGGTGGATGTGGATGACCAGAAGGTGGTGCCGAAAGAAGAGGTGGAGGGATTGGTGAAGAGAATGATGAAAACTAGCGAAGGAAAGCAGTTGAGAGAGAATATTTTGAAGCTTAAGGAGTGTGCAACGAGAGCAGTCCTCCCGGGAGGCTCATCTTTTAATAACTTGAACACCTTTGTTAAAGACATGGCAATTAAAGCACCAGCGCAATCCCAGGACGAAACCAAGTGACTAATAATGTGGAGAATGAATCTAGGTTCCAGAGGTTGTTGCATTAGAGTCTACTGTGCAGCGCATGGCTTACTTCTTTAGAGTTTCTATAACTCCTGTTAACTTGTGATGAGACATCCATATCATCCAAAAAAGACACGTCGAGGTAAGCTGATCATCCAAATAGTATTGACTTTGCTTTGTGCATAGATAATAGCGTTAATGCAGTAAAATCTAGTTGGCTAGCGCACACTGTCCATGTTCTATTATTTGTGGTCACACACAAATTGGAAAAAAAAATACTTTTAATGTAAAAAATGTATGGTGGGGATTTTTTTTTAAGAGGATGTCATGTTCCCGGTTAAATCGTGACAACTTGTGTACTATTTGACATCATATTTTGAAAATTAATGGCCATCAATTTAGAGACTTTGTATGTATATATATATATATATATAAATGAATGCGAAAGAGATGGTGCTAAACATTTGATGGTGCCGATAGGGTTCCTGAAGTTATCGGAATTGCATGGATGTTTCAGAAGAGGTGGTTTTACAACTTACTTTTATAATTTGGCGTGAAGAGATCAAATTACTATAGGTTTTTCTCTTTTATTTTTATTTTTATGTTTTAATATAATGGAAATGTTATTTTCAGGGTAATTTTAATATAGTGAAGCTTAAGTAAAAAAAATTATATAATATTAATTTATTAATTAATTTAAATATATTTTATTAAATATAATCTTTTTAATATTTAAAAAATTGTATTTTAAAGTGTAACTTTTTAATATTAAAATTTGAATAAAAATTTATATAAAAGAAAAATTTAAAATCTTAATCATGTATAAATTTAAAATTAAGATAAATTTAAGTCATATCAAAATTTTATTTTTTAAAGTAAATTATATATTATTAAAAAAATATACAATATAAATATGTAAACTATTATTCATATATTGGATAGTATGGTAAATATTAGGAAGTATCACATTAAAAGTTATATGAGGAATAAGATAAATAGTAATATTGTTTATTGATGAAAAATGGATGGGAAGAAAATGCATATAATAAATAATATAATATTGCATAATGAATATTATATAATATTATATAAAGATCAATCTGTATGTTTTAAATGTGAAAATAGGTTGAAATCTAAGATCAATAAAATCTTTAACACAAATATTATAGTAAAAATGATTCATACATTTTCTTTTTTCAATATTAAGAATTATTTTTTTGCCAATTTATAAATTTCTCAGAATTTTCTGTATATTTTATAACATGCTCTTGATTATAGTGATGATAAAAAGATAGATTTTCTATTGGATGGTCTAGTCCTCATCAAATTGTTTAATATTTGAGTTTATGTATAGCTAGTTGATACAACCAAATTAGAGTTTACTTACTAGTTATTCGATGAAATTCACATTACAAATTCACATTAAGTACGGTATATTGAATGAGATCTATATTATTTTTATTTTTAATAGATAATAAAGGTTTTGAAGTGAAAATAAATGTGACTAATTCGATTTAATTTTATTTCTAGAGAATCTAACCAAAAATAAAAAAAAAAATCATTAAAATTGCTTAAAATAATGTCAAATCCGGTCATACAATCTACAACTAATGAATAGACAAGATAAATCATGGAGAAGAATCTCAACCTTATTTATCAATAAAAAGAGTACATATAATGTTGGAAATGGGTGAGAGAATGACCACCCAAAGGTGTCTGCTACAAACTATAATAGGCCACCAAAAATAGTTGAATGGTTAAATACACCTTGTGAATTCTAGATGAATTCAACAAGGGGAGAGATGGGTACTCACCCACTCTCACTGAATAACGAGAGGGTTTCCATCTTAGGGCTATTGTTAAAGGTCAGAACTCCTAGTTCTCTAAACCTCTCCATAATAAAGAAACTCAACTCCTGAGATGTCATAAATGATCACCTCCTCCTTTTAAAGACTCCATAAATAGATCTCTAAACTTCTAGAAGTATTTCATTTTATTATTTTATTATTATTTTAGAAGCTCCTCATTGACTTTGTCTTAAGTGAATTTTTAATTTATTAAGTCACTTTTGACACTTTCCCTTAATTAATAATTTTCCTTTTTAATCAAAGTATGAGAATCCTTGCAAATTTCTGATACATGCGAAAACTTGAAATATGCCAAAGTCTCAAGAGTACTCTCCATACACAAATCGTAATTATGTAAATGATTTTATATGTTGCATATTAAAACATATTGAACAAATGTAGATAAAGAATATGCTGGAAAGGCCTTTCTTCTCATTGATGATTGCTGAAAGCACTGATTGAATGTTAGATCAATGCCTTGTTGTTCATGTAACATATTTAGATTCAAAGGGTCTTGGGCCACCTATATCCTAGTTTATGAAGCTCAAGGATGTGGTGGATGGAAAAGGAAAAATAATATATGATATTGTCAATCGATTAATACAAGTTAGAGGCCTTCAATATAAAGATTTGATAGTTGTTTCTACAGATGGGGCTTCAACAATGATTAGACATGAAAATGGGATTGTTTCATTTTTGAAAAAGAATAATCCAAACCCTATTACAACTCATTTTGTCGCTCAACATGAGTCTTTAGCAACAACAGATGTTTCTAAAAAATTACTTGAGTTATTGTTTGTTGAAAAAATTGCAAACAAAGTGTATTCATGGGTTCAAAACTCTCGAAAGAGAAATAATAAACTAAATGATTTTCTTAGAGTCATGTAGATCGATGTTTTTGATGTTCTATAAATACATTCAGTGAGATGGTTATCTGGAGGGGAAGTTATTATAAGGCTTGTGAAGCTTATACCAACAATTTTAACTTTGTGGAAAAATGAAAAAGAAACTTCATCATGGTGTGATAAGACATAAATATATTTATCCATTTTTGCTTGCATGTGCTTATTGATGTGTTAGGGGAATTGAATAAGTTGAATGTGACTTTTCAAGAATAAAATTTACACATTACAACTATTGGGTTCGCTCTTGAATTAACTATAAGCACATTATCTAGACGGTTTTTAAGAAAAGAAGCAATTGCAGAAGGCACAACTTATGTTTCAAAAATTTTGAGTGATTATGAAAATGGATACTGTCAGGCCAGGCAATAACTCCATTAAGCAAAAAACTGATTCGTATATTGTCTATTCCATCAGGTAGGTCTATTATATACATGAGGGAGAGACTGTTCAGTTCATCTCCCGATGACTTTTCATATTTCTCATTTATTTATTTACATATATTTACCCAATCACAAGGATTAGGTGCCAACATTCCCCCCCCCCTAATCTGAAGGGATGTTGGTGAGTCCAAGCATCGTTCTGAATCGTTCAAGATTTTCTCTTCCAAGCGCTTTGGTGAATATGTCTGGAATTTGATCATCTATGGAACAATGAAGAAGATGGATTGTTTTGGCCTCAACATGATGTCGAATCAGATGATATTTAGTATTGATGTGCTTCGTTCGATCATGAAACTTTGGGTTCTTGGCCAACTTTATTGTAGAGGTATTGTCAATCATGAGTGTAGTTGATTGTACTTGTTTTACCTACAAATCTTCAAGAATTTACCTGAGCCACACCATTTCTTTTGTTGCTTCAGTTGCTGCCACGTATTCTGCTTCTGTTGTGGAATCTGCTGGAATTGATTGTTTACATGATCTCCACGAGACAACTCCTGATCCAAGACTCATAGCATATCCTGTAGTTGATACCCTAGTTTCTTTGTCTCCATCGAAGTCTGAATCAGAGTATCCAATCAAGCTGAAGTCGTCCACCTGTGTATATTTGATTCCAAAGTCTTGAGTTCCCTTCAAGTACCTTAGAACTCTTTTTGCAGCAGACCAATGTCCCTCACAAGGCTTTTGCATAAACCTGGAGAGGATTCCAACAGCAAATGAAATGTCTGGTCTAGTAGTAGTTAGGTAGTTGAGACTTCCTACAAGCTATCTATACTTTGTTGCATCCTCAAATTCCTTTCCTTCAATAGATGTGAGCTTTAAGTTTGTTCCATTGGAGTAGTAAGAGGATCACACTCTGTCATGCCAAACCTGTTCAACAAATCTCCAATGTATTTCTTTTGAGAAAGAAATATGGACTTTGGATGCTGGGTTACTTCAATGCCAAGATAGTAATGAACATAGCCCAAGTTAGTCATTTCAAAACTTTTCCCCAATTCCTTCTTTATGGATGCAATGTAGCTTTCATTGTTCCCCATCATCAAAAGATCATCTACATATACCACAAGATATACAACTGTTTTGCCAACTTTCTTGACCAATAAAGTTGCATCATCAAGATCAAAATGTTTGAAATTGAGTTTCAGAAGATGCTCAGTGAGTCTTTCATACCAGGCTCGCGGTGCTTGTTTGAGGCCATACAAGGACCTCACAAGTTTGCATACTTTATGTTCATGTCCTTTCACAACAAATCCTTCAGGCTGGGACATAAAAACATTCTCTTTTAGATCTCCATTCAAGAAAGCAATTTTCACATCCATTTGATGGACTTTCCAACCATTCTGAGCTGCTAGTGCAAAGAGTGTCTAGATGGTAGCCCATTTTGATGTGGGGGCAAAAGTCTCCTCATAATCGACCCCTTCCTTTTGTGCAAAACCTTTTGCCACAAGCCTAGCTTTGTGCTTGTCAAGTGAGCCATCAGCTTTATACTTGTTCTTGTAGACCCACTTGCAGCCAATTGGTTTGGTTCCTAATGGAGGATCAACCAGCTTCCAAGTGCCATTCTTATTGAGGGCATCATACTCCTTTTGCATCACTTCTTTCCATTCATCATGAGAAGCAACTTCTTTGAAGGAAGTTGGCTCAAAATATGTAGACAAGTTCAATTCACAATCATAAGAAACATCCATATCAACATGTGAATTAGAGTCATCTACATCACCTCCATTTTGCCGGTTTGAATTTCTGGTTCCTGTCTTTCCAACTTCATCAGGATGAACACTTTCAAGTGTCTTTGTCACCCACTTTGGGGTCTTTTTTGAGATGGTCCAGGCTGCTTCGTTGATTGAGTTGGGACTGAATCAAGATTGAGTCTCCCAATTCAGAGCCAACTCCTTTTTAGCTCTTGTGCCTTGTAACTCCCTTGTCTGCTCCTCTAAGTAATGGCCCTCTCCTTGGATGGATGTCCTGCCTTGGCCATAGGACCTGTATTCATTCCTAATTTCTTACAAGGAATAGATTCGACCACTAGTCCATGGGAAGAAGAGGAGGAGGAGAGGTTTCTGGCATGGTTGAATATGTAAGAGAAAACATCTATTATATACATTTCATTTGGCATTGTGGTTGTCAAATCTCAGGATAAATTGGAGCAGTTGGCACTAGGGTTATAGGGTAACAAGTTACCTTTCATGTGGGTTCTCCGCCCAAATCTTGCAGAAGGTAAGCCTGTAGTTTTACCGAATGGTTTTGAAGAAAGAAATAGGGATTAGGCACTACTTGTAGGGTGGGCGACTCAGGTTAAACTTATTTCCCACACATTGGTTAGATTATTCCTCTCTCACGGTAGATGGAAGTCTACTTTGGAAGCCATTGGCATGGGAGTTTCTGTGGAGGGTCTTCCTTATTTTCCAATTAGTTTTTGAATTGCAGGTTCGCCAAAGAAATGTGGGAGATTTGCCTAGAATTTGAAGGGGTGGACGTGGATGACCAAAAGGTGGTGCTGAAAGAAGTGATGGATGAATTGGTGAAGAGAATGATGAAATGTAGCCAAGGAAAGTAGTTGAGAGAGAATGTTTTGAAGCTTAAGGAGTGTGCAATAAGAAAAATCCTCCCTGTGGGCTCATCTTTTAATAATTTAAACACCTTCGTTAAAGACATGGTAGGTAAAGAAACAACTCAATCACAGAACGAAACTAAGTGACTAATAATGTGGAGAATGGATCCAAATTCCAAAGGTTGATGAGATAGGGACTACTGTGCAACGCTTTAGAGTTTATGTAAATAAATTGTGATGATAAATAAATTGGCTAATGCACATTATCTATGTTGTTTTCTTATTTGTGGTCACACATAAAATTGGAAAAATGAAAGTCTGTTTAGTGTAAAAAAATGCATGGTGGGGAGTTTTTTTATAACAATGTTATGTTCTATAGATTAAATCGTCACAGTTTTCCATAAAATAACAAATTTGTGTTATTTAACATTATGTTTTAAAAATTAATCATCAATTTAGAGACTTGGCACATGTATGTATATATATATATATATATATATATATATATAATATATAATATATATATATATATATATATATATATATATATATATATATATATGAGAAAAAAAGAAACGTCTACACACTTTATTGTGTGGATAGGGCCCCCAAAGTGACCCAAATTTTAGGGGTATTTGAGAAGAGGTGAATTTACACCTTACTTTTATGACTTGGTGTAAAGAGATTAATTTACTATACATTTTTTTTATTTTTTATGATTGAATATAATGGAAATGTTATTGTTTGGGTAATTTTATTATAGTGTATAATGATAAGAAAAAAAGGTAGACTTTGGAAGATCAAGGTAGGAGAGGATGCAATGGTTAGGGTTTTTTCACTTGTTTAGGGTGTCGAATACATCATCGAGCTATGGATCACTGCTACAAGATTTGATGGTGAGGTTTTCGGAGGGCTTCGGCTAAATTTGAGGGATTTCTTTAGCGAAGGGTTTGCAGGTTCTTCTTTCTCTCAAATTGTAAATGGTTTCCAACTTGTACTAGAGGTCTTTGACGAAGAGGTATGCCATGGATTGTTTTTGCACCATGAGTCCATAAATTTGGTGGCCCTAAGTGCAACATGTCATTTTAATCTAGTCACCGTGAACTTAACTTTCTTCTATCAGTTACATTTTCATAGTCGAAATATTTATCCATGGCACTGATTCAGTGGATCAATTATTCAGGATTTAAATTTCCTTCATACATAAGCATGTCCAATCTCGGTTTGCTACTTATTATGGTGATCATCGTGACCATTTTCTCTTCTGGAGTTTCTTTTTCAACTTCCTCTTCTAAGCTTGCTTCTGCTTCATTGATATCACCAACGTTGACATCTCTTTTGTGTGATGTGTTCAATGTGTCTAATATCCTTAAAATATGTCTCACTTCATCAAGTAAAACTTGATTGGAAGCTGGTCTTCCTCAACCAATTCCAGCTCCTCTAGCCCTATGGGCCATCTTAATTGAAATATAATAATCCTTACAAATTCTCTTCTTAAGACATCCTTTAATAAATGACCAAAATTAAGCTTCTCTTAAAGAATACCTTATTTTAGAATTACCGTTTTATTTCTTTAGAATACCAATATAGAAAATGCTTTATGGTCTATATTTTTTTTATAGAAACAATATTTATTATTGTATGGTTTTTAAATATCTTGCAACCCATTTACATCATTAATCTGAAACTCCACCACATACTTTTTTTACACACAATATATTATAAAATTCAAACCATTCAAATCCCAAACACATATGATCCTTACAACATTTTTCGGGGAAGGGTTAACCGCCATATATGTCTCATGTGCTGCATCACAGCCTCGGCAGGATTCGATACCGGTCGGGGGCGTGAAAACCGACCGCCCCGATCGTCCCAACATACACTAATCAAAATATGATCCTTACAACTTACAACCAACTTATACCATGCACATTAACCAATATGCATAACTAGTGCTCATACCCATTCTGAACAAAAAATGTTGTTACATCTTCAATCACGAATGCAATTGGAAAACTCATCAATCGATGCATGCCATTGCTTCTCGCATTAAATTTAAAACGTAGAATTATAACGCTCCTATCAACATCTGTACAATGCGGCCACTGGAATCAAATTCTCATGCAATATGAGTGATCATTTCAATGCTCGATATAATTCTATGACTCTTCCTGTCATTAGATATATCGCGGTGATGAATGTGGTGGCAGTAGCACCAAAACCATGAGTTCCCTGGTGGGATTGCAACGTTCAATGAGAAAATGCAACATTCAACGAGCTCATATCTGTGATTCTCCACCAATCACCATGCTTCTGCTGCGTGTTTTTACCCTGTTGTCACATGAATTTCCAGTGATTTATTTTGTTCTTATATACGTGCCCCTCTTTATCTACATAGTTGATTATCGACAACGATTCCTACTAGCTTTCCTACGTCGATCTGATCTCTCCACATTGATCCATAAGTCAGTAACTCCTTAGAGACAATGCTCTGTCACAAAAATAAACACAACACGAACTTCACAACTTTGGTTCTGACACCAAAAATGGTGCAAAGAACAAAAGGAGAAAACATCATTAATTTTATTAAATCGAATCACACACACAAACTTGGCTTTCCAAACAAATTACATGGCTATTTATTTTGATGGAAGAAATCTATCAAATTTCTCAAGAGAAACTTTTTCTTGGATATTTAGAGGAAGTTGAGAGTAATCCTCTCAAGTTTAGGAATATATCCTAACTACCTAATCACTAACAAATTCTAGAATTATTCATAAAATCTAGAAAACTCTAGATTTTCCAAATTAAACAATTAAATAAAATTAAAACATGAGATGCTCTTGCATCACCGATGAATTGTGCAACAAAGAAGGGGATGCCCACAGAACTTGGAAGGTGTGTGACTGAACGAGAGGGGGTGATCAGATTTCCCGATGGACTGTGTAGCAGAAAAGGGAAGGTTGGGGATGGATTTGTTTTGCTCATTAGCATTTCCAGATGGAATCATATGCACATTGGGAGTGCGCCCTAGAACAACAAGTCAGTAATTGTTCATTGAGAGGACA
The DNA here is from genome assembly GCA_000404065.3 of Pinus taeda. NCBI lineage: Eukaryota > Viridiplantae > Streptophyta > Pinopsida > Pinales > Pinaceae > Pinus > Pinus taeda. The sequence goes on along the minus strand of APFE030042525.1, from coordinate 66,237 downwards.
AGTGGCGTAGAATTGTAGCACTGGAAATGGGATGTAGCTTTGACTTTAGCAGTGGATTGTGGACTTCCTGGGAAGGATGTGAATCTTGGTATTACTTTGAGGGTGGGCGTTATCACATTTGTTATGTCCAATTTTTTTTAATGATCACAATTGTAGTATCAATGAATAAATTGTAGTAAACATGGAAAAATGTTGATGATGGGACTATCAGTGCTATTGTAATTTTGAATAAGGTTAAAAATATGCTAACAATGGGAGTGTCAGCATTATTAGGTGTTTGAAATTGTAGACAAAAGAAATTTTGATGATAACCAGGGTATCAACGCCAAAATGACAAAATTCAAATCTTTATTTTATATTGCATTGACGTATTCCACATTAGAAAAAAGGGCAATCATTTCTCAAACATGCTCTGGTAGATCTGAAAAGAGATATCATGTGCTAAAGGGATCGGTACCACCACCAAATAGGTATGTGGGTTTAAAATTTTATGATTGAAGGGTTAAATCCTTTATAATCTATTGTTATCAGTTATCAAGGTAAGTTATCGGCATTTTTAATAAATTAATGCATATGGAAAGTCACCCATATCAATTATGACTATGTAATCCTCTATGCTAAAAGCGCTCATTTTTTTGAGTGCTTGCCAAAGATCAAGGATCAAATCTTGGTCCCCTGTTTTTGTCTATTCGTTAGGCTGTAAAAGAGAAATGATAAAAATTGGAAAGTTGAATAGGAGCGAGTCATAAGGGCTTGAACTTCCTGAGATATACCCAGAGATATAGCAACAGTTCGATGGGGTAGATGAGAGGTATTCTTCAAGCGTTGCACCGATTTTCACGATGGAATGGCTCGAGTGTTTTCCCAAGGCTTTGATGGACAATGAGTACAGGTTGGAGGAATTTATTTTCAAGTGATAGAGGAATTAATCTTTGAGGTTACAATCTTCCCACAGATGGAGAGATATATTTCAGAAGTCACATCTTGTCTAGAGTTGATATGCCTTTATTTTTAGAGGATGAATTCAAAGAAAAGTGCTCGAGAGCAGGGGTGCATAGGTCATGGTTAAAATATGAATGGCATTGTTTACTATGAATTAATTATTCCTATTTAACTTACGATGGGCACTACAACCATGCCAACCTCTACCATTTGTGATTTCTAGCTCATTTGGCAGGTCAATTAAGAATCAATGCCTCTTATTTTTTGTTAGAAAGTTTAAAGCATATGGTCACTTGAGTTGGAGCCAAAATAGACCCATCCTCATAATTTATTTACCATAAAGATCTGATAAATTTATTAATTGAAATTCGGCAAAGGAAATTCCGGAGAAAATGGGATCATTTTATATTTTGGGGAGGGTTTGAACCTCAACCTGCTAAATCTAAAAGAGGTAGGAAAAAGGGCAGTAAGAAGGAAGCTAAAGAAGTCAAACACCCTGAAATAGGAGCCTCATCTCAAATAAATTATGTTTTACAAACAAGAAGTTAGAAAAATGTAGAGAAAACCTCTCCTCCAGTTCCTCAATTACCTAAAGTTTATATTAGAAAGAGTGATAGGCTCACAAAGACACAACAGATCTCTCCTCCTACCGAAATCCTACCTACAGGTGGAAAATTTCCAAAGAAAACCAAGGGAAAGATGATTGAGCCCCAAAATGAAAGAGTCTTAGTTGAGAAAGAGCCTATCTTGTATGAAATATTTAAAGGTGGGGAAAAGCCTCACACTAGGCCCTAGAACAAGATAAGACTAAATATCAAGTTAAAACATAACCAAGAGCTTGCTAAGGAAGTCATAAATGTGGATGATATCCCACTAAGAGACCTGATTATAAACAAGGAGAGAGCTACTAGTTCGAAAAGATAAATTAAAACAAAGGTTTCTAAGAAGAAAACTCCCATGGAGACTAGAGAAAGAAAAATATAGAGAATGACCAATGTGGATGTTCTCTTAGATGCAGCTAATACCCTTAGCTGAAAACTGGTTTTTGATCTTTTCAGTTTTTGACCCTTCACTGTCAAAATGAAATTTTGGGCTTCAATTGACAAAGCACTTGTCAGCATTTTAGCATAGGATAAGGTGGAGGAGCACTGACACCTTCATTGTTAGTGCATTTTGGTGAACAATTTGGAGGAAAACACTAATAGTTGACCCATCAATAGAATTATCAGTTTCTGGCTACTAAAGGATGATAGTAGGATTATCAGTGATTGTAAGAAAATAACCAAAGAAAAGAAGCTATGCAAAAGAAATCCATTTTTGAAGGAATGACAAGGCATGATTCCCAACAAAGGAGGTAGAACAATGATGCACATTCTAGTCCTTGTTTTTAGCCCGATTTACAGTAGGACATTTTTTTATTAGAAACTGATAGGTTTGAAAAGACATTTTACATGCATGTACTTAATGATATAGATTGTTATTTTTATATTATTATAATTAACGATAAGCTAGCAACCTCTTTTCGCTATTGTATTATCTATATAAGGAAAAAGGGTTGGAAATTTTTGAAAGATAACCTTTTTATGTACTATGTTATTAGATTATAATAAACTAGTCTATGTGAGTAGTTTGACGAAATTCTTGTGTCACAGTTCCCTGTCTGTCTCTTGGTTTTTAATATTTTCTTCAATGTTTGAATGCTAAATGATTTAAAATTGGAATTCATATTTATATGATCCCTTTTCTTTATACTTCAGATATTTAAATACTTATTTTTTCCCATAAATATCACACTAATTTCCTTTACTATTCTCCAACTTCCTAAAAATTTTCAAAGAAATTGCCACTATCTCTCTTTTGTTATGTTTTCACACTAAACCTGTGACTATATAAAGTTGATTGGGTTAGAATCCATGCCCAATGGTGAATTTTTCCTACAGTCCAACCAAACTCAATTTTTCTTAACTAAATCTGGTCGTAGGACTTATTGCAAACCTTCTACCACTATGACTTTAGGTAGCTAAGTTTTAGGGAGAGATCCCTCTCCAGGTTGAAGGGCCAACTTTCAACTTCAAAGTTGTTTGAGGTTACCTTAGAGTTTCTCCTACAACCAAGGTTTTCTACAAGAGATAACATTTTGGTGTTGTTGCCAGGGAATGAAAGATATATTCTTCCCAAACAATTTTATTATTTAGAATAGATCTCTGAGGGAAATAGAGATTTGGAAATCATTTTTGGTTCCAAGGAGTTTTTTATGGGTACTCCACTCTGTAATTTAAAGTGATCCTATTAGTGCAATTCTAGATCATAGGAGGGTTTATACTCCAAGGAACCTTGATTGAAATCCACCACAGATATTGTCAAGTCCGTAAAAGTTGTTTAGGAGGAAAGCTCCAAGAAGATAAGGTATGGTTCACTTAGAAAGGTGTTATTCATTAAGTAAAAAGGTTGAAGCTTTTGATGACTCACAGTTTGATATAAAATTTGAAAAAAAAAATATTCAGATTTAAGTCCGAGAGAAATCTTTGAGATACTATCCTTGATCAAGCAAGTTTAGAGATATTTATTCCTAGTTCTTCCATCCGAGAATTAGATTTACTGCCACAAGACAAAGAGATGTGGTCTCATTTTTAAAAATTGGAACAAAAATTCCATGAATTTCAGGTAGCTATGTCTAAACATTCAACTTTTCCATTTTTCATTCCATCATTTCCTGCTTCAACCAGTCCTCTGTTTAGTATGGGATTTCATACTCCCATTTCATCAACTACAACAACAACAACCTTGTTTACCTGGGCATATGCTTTTCAAATTCCTATTGTCAGTTTAAACACATCTAAAAGCACTGTGGCTGCTAGATATGCTCCTTTGCATGGCCTCCCCTTGAATTACATAAAAAATTGATCCAATTTGATGGCAATGGTCCTCTCACAGGCCAACAACATGTAGACAAGCTCAATGATTTAGAGGAGGTCGACTGTGAGGATGTCAACTTGAGACTTTTTTCACAAAGTGTATTAGGAGAGGTAACTAGATGGTTTAGATATTTACCAACAGCAAGTGTCACTACTTTCTAGCAATTTCAACAACAATTTCTTGCCAGGTGGGAGGTGAAGAAAACTCCCCTACAAATATTAGTTGAATATGAAGGTCTAAAAATGAATCCAGGGGAGTTAGTCCAAGAATTCACAGCAAGATTCAACAAAGTTTACAATTCAATTCCAACTAAGATAAACCCCCCTCGATTACCCTTTTTTCATTATCTTGATGGTTTTGATGCTGAATTAGGTTATCAACTCTAAGAGATAAATCCTACCACTTTGGAAGAAATGTAGAGTAATGTTTTTGGAGTAGAAGAAAATTTGTTGGCTAAGAAAGTGAATACAAAGACTGAGAGAAGAGTGTTTTTCAAGGAAGAGTCATCTTCCTCATCAGATGTGAAATTTGATGTGATGTTGAAAACAATGTAGATGCTGGTTGACAGGATGACTCCTTCCAAGAGTGGGAATCAACCTCAAGTATGGAATCTAAATTTTAGGAGACCTCAAGGTTCACAAAATCGTCCAAGAGAACCTAAGGGTCTTGAAGATCAATAGACTATTAGACCACCTTTTCCAGAAAACTTTGTTGATAAGGATGTCATTGAGGAAGAAAAACAACATATTGGATGTTTTGATGACAAAGAAATAGAAGTGTTTGTAAAAATTCCTTGTAGATTCAAATTGCTAATTGTAATTTACTAAAACAATAGACTTGAAGCTACGCTACTCATTAGTGGAAACAATTAAACAATCACAGAATCATGAAGCATACAAGAGAAATAATTCAATCAACACATAACACAATGATTTCCTCATGAAATCCACAACGAAAAACCCTCACTATTGATATATTGCATTAGTAAGAAAATACGAGAAAATTACAATGCTTTGCTCAAGCTTGCGCAACCTATGCAATATCTCTATCTGTCTCACTGATTCCTAGACAAGCCTAGGCCAATACTTAACGCATTTTATTCTTTCCAAAGTCCTTATTTCCTTATGATGTTTCCTTGGGAACTAGCCCCTATTAATTAGGGAAATTCCTCAATTCGAATTGCGCAATCCTTATAGGCCTTCATCTTACTGCATGCACCACCTGTACAATTGGGATGAATATACAACTGATAATTCGTTGTCCCTAAACTCCAATATAAATTGGGTATTTCTCAGATCTAACATGAATAATATATTTATGAGTGAATCATTAGTTAACTGGTTGATCACTGCATGCAACACCACACTACTAGATCTCCGAGTAGTTCCTCCAAGAGTTGGAACTAGTTTAAGTGAATTTAACTTAGGTAAACTGAAATAATTAATTACAACTCAAAATAAACTCAAACATGGATCCTATAAAGAAGGAGATACTTTATATGACTTAATTTATACCCCCAACTGAAATTAATTGAGCCAAATAAGTCAAATTAACTTAGTTAACTAATACAAGTTGTCATGTGATGTGGAATTACAATTGTATTCCTAATTTAATTCAAGGACAAAATTAAATTACAATTTTATTGTTGCATTTTCAACACTCCCTCTCAACAAGAAAGGGATTATATGCTACCCTGATCCTGCCTCTATGAAACTCGAATTTGCATATTGACAATGCATTTGTCAAAATATTTGCATATTTTTCCTCTGTAGGAATGTACTCCATCAACATGATTCTTGTCTACACACAATCTCATAGATGGTAATATCAGATGTCGATATGCTTGAACCGATCATGAAAAAATAGATTATGAGAGAGTTTTATACAACTCTAATTGTGACAATAAATCACTGTAGGATCCATATCCTAACCAAATAACCCAACAAGGATCTTCCTCATCTAGGTAGCTTCAGAGGCTTCTTGACTAGAAACCATGTATTCTTCTTCTGCCGAATTGAGTGCAACTGATCTATGCTTCCTTTCTTACCAAGAAAATATTGCTGACCTAATACTGAAGATTCCCCTTGATGTGCTCTTCATTTCAGATGTTCTCTCCACCCAATCTGCATCTATGAAGCCTTGGAGCTTCACTCCATCTGTATATTTGTACCAAAGACCAAACTGAGTCGTGCCTCTGAGGTCTCTCAGTACATGTTTAGATACCTTCCAATAGAGTTTGGTTGGTGTAACCATTGCTTGCCTAAGCTAGTTAACTAAAGAACCTATGCCTGGTCATGTGTTCACCAAATATATAAGTGATCCCACAAGCCTCCTGTAAATAATAGCCTCTACTAATTCACCTGAGGTAGCTTATACCTTCCTCCAATTCCCTACTAGAGGAGTCTCCATGGGTTTGTTGCTCTCCATGTGGAACTTATTCAGTATGTCCTTGGCATACTTGCCCTAAGAGACAAAGAGTTCCTCATCTCCTTCAAATACCTCCATACCAAGAAATAATGCATGAGCCCTAAGTCCTTCATCTCAAATTCTCTTGCAAGATCCTATTTGCAAGATTTTACTTGCTTATCATCACTTTCTAGAATTAAATAATCAACATATAATACTATAATCAAAAATTTACCTTCAACCACAATATGGTAAAGTTTTGCATCTGCTTCACTTTTGGTGAATCCCATCCTGGTGAAATAGCTTTGAATATTGGTGTACCAAACAAGGTGTGTGTATTTCAATCCATACAATGCTTTCTTGAGTCTACTCACATGTGACTCTATGTTGAGTGTCTCAAACCCTTCCAGCTGCTCAATGTATAGCTCTTCCTCAATCACTCCATTGAGGAATGTTGTCTCACATCCATCTAATGTTTCTTCCATCCCATCTGCACTGAAAGTGCTAGAATAGATCCGATTGAAGAGTAACTTGCTACTAGAGAAGATGTCTCCTTGTAATCGACACTACCACCTACCACTTTATTAACCTTTTAAAACCATCTGGATCTCACCACTGACTTATCTATTGATCTTGGCACCACTTCCCAAACACTGTTTCTGATAATGCATTCATACTCCTCTACCATGGCATCAACCCATGTTGGTTTCTAAATTGCTTCCTTGACTGAAGATGAATCAATCTCTACACTCTCGCTCATCAGAGCCATGTAGCTAGTGTATTGATCTAGTGACCTCCTTTGCCTGAGTTATGATATGGGTTCTCCCACGTTGTCTCTAGAAACATATATCAAAATGTTATCCTCTCTTGTGTGCCTCTCTCTATCTCGAGAAGTATTTGCATGAGTGGGTGCTTCTACTCTCTACTCCTTTGCATTTGGCTTCTCCGCATCATCCCAAGGTTCTTCCTTTAGAGCTAAAATCTCCTCATCTTCATGTAACTGAGGCTCCCTCTCAAGGGAACATCTCATGGTCTTCTCTTCATAGAACTTCAAATCTCTATGAACCATTTTCATCTAGTGAGATGGAAGGTACACCCAATAGTTGTGAGGTGTATCAATGTACCCCACAAATATTCCCAACTTAGTTATTGGTTCTATATTTTTCCTTGCATCGTTGGCAACATGAAAGTAAACTGATGAACCAAATATCCTGAAGTGTACCACATCTGGTTTCTCAACTAAAAACGAATCTTCTGGTGTACTCATCCAGAGAATATGATGAGGACTCCTATTCTGCCCATATAAACTGTGTTGCATGCTTCATCCCACAAGTGAAACGGTAGGCCTTGATCATGTAACATTAGGTTTGGAACTCCCACAATACTTTTGTTCTTCCTTTTAGCTGCCATATTATATTATGGGTTATGGGGTGATATTAACTCCTATCGAATGCCTTCTGATGCATATAAGTTATTAAATTTATTTGACACATATTCTCTGTCGTTATCGCTCCTGAGAGCCTTCACTTTCCTCCCAGTGTCTTTCTCAACAAGTACTTTAAATTCACAAAATATAGAGAGTGTCTTATCTTTCTTCTACATGAAGAAAATCCAACAGTTACATGCGAAATCATCTACAAATATTACATAATATATGTGCTTGGCCATGGAGGCCGTAGAGAACAATCCACACACATCTGAATGAACTCTTTCAAGGATCGCTTGTACTTGAATGTCCTTACCATGAAATGTTGATTTGGTGTACTTCCATAATGTACACCCTTTGCATGTACCTCTCTGCCCTAGTGTACCCTTGGGAAGTCATGTAGAAATTTGCTAGATGATATTCAAAGCTCTGTGGTGCAAGTGACCAAATCTTCTATGCCACAACTCACCCATTCCCCAACTGTGCACCTTCTCTGCTTTTGTGCTCAAAGAAGCACAATATTCTACATCCAATTTGTAGAGGTTCCTCACACAAACCCCAACCGACTTCACTTGTCTTGAGGCTATATGATGAAGGAAATCATTTCCTTTGCTAAATATCACATTGTACCCATGATCGTCCAACATAGCATTTGAAACCAAATTCTTCTTCAAACCTTGAACATACATGACATATTTTAATGTGAGAGGAGAACCAGACTCACTCTAAAAAATAACAGTATCGATATCGGTTGTGTTATACCTTCCATCATCTCCAATTTTGATGTTCATCTCGAGGTCCTTCTCCTCCAAGTCACTAAGGAATTCTTTCTTTCCAATCACATGTAATGAGGCTCCACTATCCCAATACCACAAACTACCCATCACTAATGTCACCATGCAAGTGATAAGGGTGAAATCCAACTTGAATTGTGAAGCAAGAACTTCACCTGCCACTCCCTGTGAGGGCTTCTTGTCAACCTTATTGTGTGGACAGTTCGTGGTATAGTGTCCCAACTCATGAGATTGAAAACATTTAATCTTCGATAATTCCTTCTTCTTGCCACCCTGACTAGAATCTAATTTGGAATGGGATGAATTCCCTTTTCCTTTCTTCACCTTTCCATCTAAGGCACAGTTCTCCTCATCATCATGCCTAGATAAGGACCCATCTCTGGTGTTCCTCTGAATCTGTTCTTCAACAAGTCGGACCACGAACATTCCCACTTTGGTAGCTTCTCCCTCCCATTTACTGAATCCTAGTAGCTGTGCCACCTCTTGGGAAGGTCTAGAAGTCCTAGGATGACTATATCAACTTGAGTAATTTTAACACCAACACTTCCAATCTCATCTCGACGTTGGGTGAAATTGGTCAAGTAATTTAGTATTGTGTTTCCCTTATCCATCTTGATTTTTTTGAGCTTTTCGTTCAGTGCAAACTTCTTCTGGTCACTGCTGTTTTGAAACAAGTCTATGAAGGCCTTCCAAATTGCATATCGATTCTCCTTACCGTGGAGGTTCGAGACAATATGATCTCGAACTCCTTCTAAGATAATCCTTCTTGCCTTTGCAACACATTTTCTCCACTCTTCCATATCTTTAGCATCACTTGTTGGAGGCTTAGGAATATATCTTTCTATGAATTCCTTAAGCCCATGTCTTCCAACACTACCTCCATCCTGTCATTCCAAGAAATATACTTCGGACTACCCTCAAGGGCATATTCGAGTCTCAATCTGTAGAACAACATCTCGCTAGCTTTGAAGTATGATACAACAAATTTGATTTCACCTGCAAAAGAAAAAATCATATTCTCCTCTTCTAGAGTGATTTATGCTCTAATGCCATGTATAAATTCCTTGTAAATTCAAACTGCTAATTGTAATTTAGTGAAAAATAGACTTGAATCTACTCCACTCATCAGCAAAAATAATTAAACGATCATGAAATCACGAAGCATGTAAGAGAAATAATTTAATCAACACATTACACAATTATTTCCTGGGGAAAGCCATAGCTAAAAAACCCTTCTATCTGTATATTGCATTAGTCAGAAAATATGAAAAGATTACAATGCTTTGCTCAAGCCCAAGCAACCGTTGAACTATCTCTATCTGTCTCACCACTTCCTAGACAAGCCTAGGCCAATACTTATCCAATTTTCTTCTTGCCCAAGACCCTATTTCCTTTCACTATTTCATTGGGAATTACACCTATTAATTAGGGAAATTCCTCAATTGGAATAGCACAATCCTCATAGGCCTTCCTCTCACTGCATGCACCACCTATACATTTTAGATGATTATACAACTGATAGTACATTGTACCTGAACCCTAATCTCAATTGAGTAACTCTTATATCTTTCATGCATGAGTTATTTATGCATGAATCATTTGTTAACTGGTTGATCATTGCAGACAACACCACATTTCTAGACCTCCCACTAGTTCCTCCAATAGTTGGAACTAGTTTAACTCACTTTAACTTAGTTAAACTCAATTAATTAATTACAACTCAAACTAAACCCAACCAGTGATCCTATAAAGTAGGATACAATCTACATGACTCAAATTAGACCCCCAACTCGAATTAACTGATCCAACTAATTCAAAGTAACTTAGTTAACTAATACAAGTTATCATGTGATGTGGAATTACAATTTTATTCCTAATTTAATTTAAGAACAAAATTAAATTAGGATTTTCTTGTTGCATTTTTCAATACTGTTTTCTACCAAGGATGATCATGATATTTTTGTCGGGTCCTTAGGAGAAAAATATAACATTCACATTTTTTATTCAATAGTTTTCCAATAGGGTTATAATAATGCAGTAGTAGATTTTCATACAGAATACAATCTCAAAGGCTGAACTGTCCCTATTAAGACTCTACCATAAAAAACAATAGCGAAGTAGCAAGTTGAGTCAAGGAAATACTAAAAAGACCAGAGGAGCCCAAAAAGGATATTCCAAGAAAAATAGAAGAAGCTAAGAAGGAAGTCAAAGAACTGGAGAAAACATAGTCAACATTCAATCTGGAGAGTGAAATTGGTAAGCTGAAAATACTTATTCCCTTTGCTGAACTTTTGAGAAATGAACAGTGTAGAAAAATAATATTTTCAATGGTTAAAATTTTAGAGAATGATTAGGTTAATGTCAATGTTATCACCAGAAAATTGATCATCAAGCCTAATTTACTAGATGGATTGAAGTACACCATGCAAAGCCAATTTTACCATAGTAAAATTGCTTTCACTGTGAGAAATTACGTAATAAATCACCTTTGTTAAGTGAATAATGAATGGAAAACCCATCTATTTATAACAATATATTGAGTTATCCTCCAATAATGAGCAATAATAAAATATTATTAGCCCCATTCTTGGAATAACCACTTGGAATAGTTTATTATATTTGGTTAGGAGGGAACATGTATTTAAACTTTTATTTATAAATAATAAATAAATAAATGATTTATATATCATCTCAAGAAAAAGGAATAATAAACAAATAATGATTTATTTAATTATTCCTAAGGGATTTAGTCAAATTTGATAAGGAATAATAATAAATTAATGATTAATTAATTATTCCTAAAAAAAAATAAGATAATTAATAATTTATCTGTTGATTTTTCATAATTGGGTCAAATATGACAAGGAATAATAATTCAACAATGGTTTAATTAATTATTCCTAGAAGAAAATCAAATAAATGGTGATTTATTTAATTATTCTTCATGTGTTTAATTATAAATTACTTAACAAAGGTGGTTTATTAAGTAATTTCTCAGAGTGAAAGCATTTTTACTATGGTAAAATTGGCTTTACATGGTGTACTTTGATCCATTTAGTAAATTAGGCTAGACGATCAATTTTTTGGTGATAACAATCAATTCAGATGGTTCCGAAATTTAGATGATGATGCTCCTGAATCTATTTTTGGTCCACTTGTAACTAGTAAAAATGATGATGTTCCCCCATTTTATGTGAGTCTGAACATTCATGACATGATCCTTCATAATGCTATGTTGGATTCTAGAGCTTCGCACAATCTAATGCCTAAGTCAGTCATAGACCATTTAGGACTTCATATTACCTAGACTTATAAGGACTTTTTCTCATTTGATTCACAAAAAGTAAAAGGTTTAGGGATGATAAAAGATCTAGTTGTAACCCTGGCACAAATACCTGCCAAAAGTGTGATGATGAACATAGTGGTGGCGGATATTTCAGCTAGATTCTACATGTTGTTATCTCAATATTGGACAACAAGATTAGGAGGAACATTGCAAATGGACATGAATTATGCATCAATCCCATTGTTTATTGAGTTAAAAAGGTTATATAGAGATGTCGAAATGGCCTATATGGTAAGTAGTAGAAATCAACCAAATAATCATCCCCTTTATGAAGTAGATATAGAAGTTAGATCTCAGATTTTCTTTAATGATTTTTGTATTCATGGGGAAGTATGAGAACAGGTTGAGTTCGGTGTTCAGAAAAAACAATTTCAAACATCTTTAGATGAAATATGGAATCTATATTTTGATGGTTCTACTTGTAAGAAGGGTTTTGGGGTAGGAATTTGGATTGTTCCTCCAAATTGTACCAGTTAGCTACATTCATTCAAATTTTATTTTGACTCTAAAAGCAATGTGGAAGAATACAAATCTTCGATTATTGCGCTGAACTTATTAAGAGAGTAGAAAGTGAAAACATTTAATATTTTTGGAGATTCAAAGTTAATTGAGAAGTAGGTCAAAGGAATTTATCAAACTAGACACCCAAGGATGAGGGCTTACTGGAACAACATATGGGATATGTTTTCTAATTTCTTTTATGAACATGAAATCTCTCTTGTTCCTAGGAAAGAAAATGGAATCGAAAACTCTTTGGATATTACTACTAGGGCATTTAGAATTCATATTTACCCTAATGAAAAATATGAAATCAATGCAAGACGTAAACCTTCTATCCAAGACAATACTAGACATTGGAAAGTTTTTGAGGAAGATCAACAAATTAGAATATTTATTGAGAGGACTAATGAGTTTCTTACCACTCCAATTGATAAACATGAGTATAAGGTCATGAGCGAAAATAATGAAGCAACAATTTCTTAAATATTGTTGCTAGAAAGGATATAATTCAACTAAATAATAGCATAATCCCTAGATGTTTAGTTACTTTAGAGAGGTTTTTTGACACAAATTATGTGGCTTCCAAGCCAATAGTTCTTCCAAGTGATGGGGATATGGAAGATTACAATTTGGGGACTGAAGGTAATCTAAAATTGGTCTAAGTTTCTAACACTTTGAAGACAGATCAGAAGACAAAGTATGATAAATTATTGAAGGAGTTTTCAGGTGTATTTGTCTGGAGGTATGAAGATTTAAAGGTTTGTGACAAGACTGTAATCTAGCACACTATTCCACTCAAAGAAAATGAAATTCCTTTCAAAAAAAAGTTAAGAATAATTAATCCAAAGCTACTGCCAGTGATTGAAAAATATGTTAAGAGATTGTTGGCTACAAAGATGATCATCCCTCTAAGATTTTCAAATTGGATAGCTAATTTGGTACCAATTTTGAAAAAGAGTGTGGAGGGCTAGCTTTCTATGGATTTTAAGAATTTGAATAAATTTTCCTTGAAGGATATTTATCCTCTACCCAGGATGGACCACATTTTGTAGAAAGTGGTAGGATTTGAAAGGATTTGTATGCTTCATGGGTTTTCCACATACAATCAAATACGGTTTAATCCAAAAGATCAGGATAAGACTACTTTCACCACATCATGGGGCACATTTATGTACATGAAGATGCCATCTGGACTCATGAATGTCAGAGCCACGTTCCAAAGAATGATGTATATAAATTTTACTGATGAAAGAGATAAGATTGTTTTAATTTACTTAGATGATATTACAGTGTTTTCAAAATCTGAATCTACTCATTTAAAACATTTGAGGATAGTTTTCACTAAGTGCAGAAAGTTCAAAGTTTCCTTAAATTCGTTGAAATCTCATTTCACCATGAAGGAAGGGAGGCTGGTGGGCCATTTAGTATCAAAGGAGGCCACTCATATTGATCCCAGTCGAGTAACATCTATACAAAGGATGGAAAATCAAAGAAACATGAAACAAGTACAGTCATTTCTAGGTAAAGTAAATTTTTGGAGTAGATTTATCCCCAATTTTGTAGAAACTCTGAAGATGATATCAAGCATGAAAAAGAAAGGAAATGAGATTAAAAGGACTAAATAAGCAAATCAATCCTTTGATGACATTAGTAAGGCTTTAGGCCAGGCTCCTTTACTCACTAGTCCTAATTTTTTTAAAGAATTTGTTACTTTTTCATTTGCTTCCGAACAAGCCATCTCTGGTTTTTTACTTAAGAAGAATGTAGAAGGCCAGGAACAACACATTTCCCTTTTTAGTATATAATTGAGAGATGTTGTACTAAAATACAACATAATTGATAAATAAGCGTACGTGTTGATTAAATAACTCAAGGATTTTAGGGTCTTTATACTTGATTCTCACATAATTTTTTATGTACCTAATGCTGCAATAAAAAGTATTTTGATCCAGCCTGATATTGATGGTAGGAGGTGTAAGTGGATTGCCAAAAGGCTGGAATTTGATTTAGAAATCAAGCCCATCAAACTAATCAAATGATAGGCTTTGCTAGATTGATGAATGAAACCAAGATTGAGACTTTTGGTATCAATCTAATTATGGAGTTATCATATATGTTAGGAAATGAATCAAGAGTAAGAGTGGATGATCACTTCAGAGATTGTTTATGGTATACTGATATTGTTTACATATTGCAGAATCTACAAGTGCCATCAGGGACAAATAAAACTCAGGCTAAGTTTTTAAATCTTAAATCTGTTAAATACTATCTTCTGGATGGTTCTTTATTCTGAAAAGATGCATAAGAAATTTTATTGAATTAGCTATTATAATATGAAGCCAAAAAATGATCAAAGAATTCCAAGAAGGAGCCTATGGAGGTCTCCATTACTGGAAAGCCACTGATGAAAAAATATCAAGAGTGGGGTATTATTGGACTACAGGGTTTTCTAATGTTTGAAAAGAAGTTGCTGTATGCCATAAATGTCATTTTTTTTAGGGAGAAGCTAATTTGATGTCTCTACCCTTAAATCCTATTTCTGTAGAAGCACCATTTCAGCAATGGCACCTTGACTTCTTAGGCAAGATTCACTCAACATATTCAGCACAACATAAGTGGATCTTAACTGGGACGGATTACTTTACCAAATTGATTGAGGCTCTCCCAAACAAGAAAACTTCTGATCTCACTGTCATACATTTCTTAGAAAATATCCTTTCGAGATTTGATAGTCCAAAAGGAATCATTACTGATAATTCTCAATGTTTTAAATTCAAAATACTAATAAAATATTTTCGTGAGTATCATATAAATCTTAGTCACTCCATATCCTATTACCCTCAAGGTAATGGATTGACTAAGTCATCAAACAAAAGCCTTAGCATGATCATCAAAAAAGTGCTAGAAGATAATAAGAAAGCTTGGCATACAAAGCTGAAGTTTTCTTTGTGGGAGGATAAGATTAGTACAAAGAGGTCAATAGATACCACTCCTTTTCAGTTAGTATATCGTGTTGATGCAACAATACCAGTTTCAATAGGGATACCAGTTATGAGGTACCTACAGGAACTAGGAGAGGAACCAAATCATCTACAAAGGAGAATAAATAAGTTGATAGAGGTATAGTAGAAAAGAGAAAGGGTGTATGAATAGTCTCAAGATTTTTAGAATAAACTCAAGAAGGTATTTGATAAGCAGACTAAGGAAGATGGTTTTAAATTCTTGGAATTAGTTTTAAGATGGGATGCTCACATTGAAGACAAAGGTAATCATGAAAAGTTTGACAATATTTGGAAAGGTCCATATCAAAATGCAAATTTTCGTGGAAAGAATAGATCTATTCTAAAATATTTGAAAGGAGAATTACTACCTAGAGGTCCATTCAACGGGAAGTTTCTAAAACATTATATCTCTTGAAAAACAACATTTCACTTTTTCATTGTAAATATCCATGTCATTAAAAAAAGAAACTTGAAGGTGTGGATAAGCATTTTGAAGAGCTTGAAACCTGAGGAGAAGGCCCTAAGGTTCAGATAAATGTTTATCAAAGAATATAATTATTTTACACCAGTTGCGTTATTTTTTAAATCCTGTCAGAGTCTGTAGAAAAGAAAATAGTTTTTAAAAATGGTTTTCTTATTTATGGTTATTCAAAGTGTTGTTTTAAAAAAACCTATTTAATAAATAGGCCTTTGATCTATGTTGTTCATGCTATCATTGATGATCGACAACATTCCTATGGAGCCAACTGTTATCACATTTGTTAAGTTTGAAATTTTTTAAACATTGACAATTGTAGTATCAGCAAAAGAATTGTAATAAATAGGGAAAAATGTCGATGACATGACTATCATCGCTATTGTAATTTTGAAAAATTTTAAAAATACACTAACAACAGGAGTGTCAGCATTATCGGGTGTTTGAAATTGCAGACAAAAGAGAGTTTGTGGATAAATAGTGTATCAATAGAAAAACAACGAAATTCAAATCTTTGTTTTATATTTCACTAAGTTATTCCACGCCAACGAAAAGGGTAATCATTTCCCAAACATGCTCTATAGATCTGAAAAGAGATATCATGTGCTAAAGGGATCATTTCCACCGCCGAAGAGTTATGTGGGTTTAAAATTTCATGATCAAAGGGTTAAATCCTTTGTAATCTACTGTTAATTAGGTATCATAGTACATGAAAGGACACATTTTTTAATAAATTACTGCATATATAAAGTCACATGTATAAATTATGATTATGTTATTCTTTATGCTAAAAATGCCTATTTTGTTGAGTTCTCATCGATTGAGAATGGAATCTCGATCCCCTATTTATGTTTGTTTGTTAGGCTGCGAAATAGAAATGGGAAAAAGTGGAAAGTCGAATAGTAGTGAACCAAAAGGGACTAATCTTCTTGAGATACACCCATACATTCAGTATTGTTTTCGATAGGCCAGATGGGAATAGTTCTTCAAGTGGTGCACCAATTTTCATGATGAAGTGGCCTGAACATTTGCCCAGGGATTTGATGGACATCGAGTAGAGGTTGGAGGAATTTATTTTTAGGTGACAGGCGAATTAATCTATGAGGTTACAAGGCTACTCAAAAATGGAGAGAAAGCTTTCAGAAGTCATATATTGTCTGGAGTTGATGTGCCTATATTTTTAAAGGATGAAATAAAAAAAAGAAACCAGAGAGCAGGGGTGCAAAGGTCATGGTTAAAAGATGAATGGCATTGTTTGCTATGAATTACTCAGTCCTATTTTACCTGCGAGGGGTGCTACAATCGTGCCAACCTCTAACATTTCTAATTTATCACTCATTTGGCAGGTCAGTTAAAAATCAATGTCTCTTATTTTTTTGTTAGAAGGTTTAAAGCATATGGTCGCTCGAATTCAAGCCAAAACATATCCATCCTCGCATTTTATTTTCCAAAAAACTATGATAAAGTTATTAATTGAAATTCATCTAAGGAAATCCAGGAGGGCATGGGAGAATTTTATATTTTGGGGAGGGTTCCAACCTCAACCTACTAAATCTAAAAGAGGTAGGAAAAATGGCAGTAAGAAGGAAGCCAAACAAGTCAAACACCCTGAAACAGGAACCTCATCTCAAAGAACTTCTGTTGTAAAAACAAGAAGTGAGAAAATGGTAGAGAATACCTCTCCTCCAGTTCCTCAATTACCTAAAGTTTACACTAGAAAGAGTGATAGGCTCTGGAAGACACAACAAACCCGTCCTCCTACTGAAATCCTACCTACAGTTAGTTAGTTTCTAGACAAAACTAAGGGAAAGATTATTGAGCCCCAAAATGAAAGAGCCCCAGTTGAGACAAAGCTTATCTTGTTTGAAATATTTAAAGGGGGGAAAGTGCCTCACACTAGTCACTTGAGCAAGCTAAGACTGAATATCAATTTAAAATAGAATTGAGAGCTTGCTAAGGAAGTCATAGATGTGGATGATATCCCACTAAAGAGACCTGATTATAAACAAGGAGAGAGCTATCGGTTTGAAAATATCAATGAAAAAAAATGTTTCCAAGAAGGGAACTCCTCATGGAGACTAGAGAAAGTAAAAGACAGAGGATGGCTAATGTGGATGTTCTGTTAGATGTTGCTAATACACTTAGTTGAAAATTATTTTTTGATCTTCTGAGTTCTCGACCCATCACTATCAAAATGAAATTTTGGTCTTAAATTGACAAAGTGCTTGTCAATGTTTTAGCATACAAAAATGCGGAGGAGCATTGGTAGTTTCATTATCAAATTATTTTGGTGAACACTTTGGAGGAAAACTTTGATAGTTGGCCCATCATCAGAATTATTAGTTTCTAGTTGCTAAAGGATGATAGCAGGATTATAAGTGATTGCAGGAAGGGAATCCAAGAATAGAAGATACACAACATAAATGCGTTTTTTAAGGAATGGAAAGGCATGATTCCCAACAAACGAGGCAAAACAACAATGCACTTTTCAGTCACTGTTTTTAGCCTAATTTACTACAAGTCATTTTTTATTAGAAACACATAGGTTTTAAAAGGAATTTTACATGCATTAACTTAATGATATAGAATGTTATTTTTAGATTATTGTAATTAAGGACAAGATAGAAATTTATTTTAGCTATTGTATTCTTTATACCAATAGTTTCTGAAGAAGGAAAAAGGCTTGGAAATTTTTGAAATATAGCCTTTTTATGTATTGTGTGATCCGATTATAGTAAAGAAGTCTAGGTGAGTAGTTTTCAAAAATTCATGTGTCACAATTCCCATGTCTGAGTCTTGGTTTTTAATATTTTTTTCAGTGTTTGAATGCTGAGTGGTTTGAAATTTCAACTCATATTTTTGTGTGCCTTTTTCTTTATATTTTAGATATTTAAATACTTTTTTTTTCACATAAATATCACACTGATTTCCTTTACTATTATCCAACTTCCTAAAAATTGTCAAAGGAATTGTTACTATCTTGCTTTTGTTATGTTTGCTCACTGAACTTATGATAATATAAATTTGATTAGGTCAGACTCCATGTCCAATGGTGAAATTTTCCTACAATCCAACCAACCTTATTTTTTCTTAAATAAATATGGCCATATGACTTATTGCAAACCTTCTACCATTGTTTCTTTGGGTACCTACATTTTAGGGAGAGATCCCTCTCTAGATTGAAGGTCCAGCTTTCAACCTAAAAGCGGTTTGAGGTTACCTTAGAGTTTTTCTTACAGTCAGGGTTTTTTCTAAGATTTAATAGTGGGGGTGTGAGCCTCTGAATTCCCTTGTTGCAGATGTAGACATCATATCCTTTTATTTGTTGGTTGAGAAAATGTGCATATGTGTATATGTATATATTATTGTAAATAATGTATTGAGTTGGATTTATAAAGCTCCATAGATAGAATCATTATTTTTTGGTTGAATCAAATGTGTATAATTGTATATGTGGTTATTATTGTAAATATTGTAATGAGGTGTGTTATAAAGCTCCAACTAGTGTTATGTTTGTTACGATTTCAATAGTGGTCATTGTAAATGCTGCAATGGGTTGTGTTAAAAAGCTCCATAGGCAGTATGTTTTGTTTTCAATAGTTTGTTGGGTTATAGTTGTCATTGAATGTAGAGGATGGTGTTCTCCCAAGGGGGAGGGTTCTGTAATAGCACTGGTTAAAAAAAAATCATGTAAAAATATAAGAGCAAGGTCATGGGACACATATTCCAAGCTGAACGGTGGGAAAACCATCATGGCGACTCTTCATTTTGTTTATTATGGCTAAAGGAAAATGAAAAGGCAATGGAAAATTTTTTGGAAAGGAAACTAGCATCAACTAGCATTTTCTTTATGAAATAATGGAAATTAGGAGAAAAGGAATGTGAAAGGGCACAGGTTCCAGGCGAGGAGAAAAATGAAGGAAAATAATGAAAAATTGAAGAAATTAGAGACCTCATTAATAAGAAGGCCTCTGAGCGTTAGTGGATGGGAATTTTATCAGTGTTATCTTTTTGACAGGTTTTTGGTGGAGTTCTCTCTCTCTATTCTATTCTCTCTCTCATACTCTTGGACACTTAGGGTTTCTTGGAGCACTCTTGGAGGAGTGTGGTATACTTGGGATTTAGAGCAAGAAGGAAAAGGAAAAGAAAGAGAGTGCAAGAGGACATCAAGATCAATAGCTACATCAAGTTTTTCTTATAGGTACCAAGTTGCATGTATGATTTCCTTGTTCAGTTTGGCATGCATGACACGTGCTTGCGGTTTCTTAGTCATGAGTTGTCATTAACATGGAGGATTGCCTAGATTGATGGTGGATTTTCCTAGCCTTGCCATTTCCTATATAACCATGGTGTTGTGGGTGTCTTAACTTTTGTTTTCTGGTTGGTTCTCATGTTCCTTATGGTTTTGGGTTGAGTTACTATTCATGGAAGCCTTCTTTGGAGAAACACTTTGGAATCCCTTACTGGATTGAGTTACTAGTCATGGATGTCTTGGTTGGACAAATTCTCTAGAAGCTTGACAACAACTATGGTTTGAGTTACTATTCCTAGAAGCCTTGATTGGAACAAACGCTTTGGAGCCTTGGACAAGTTGGGTAAAGACCAATCTGGAGATGGTTAGTGATGTCCAACCATGAGGTGGAATAATTGGTTAATGGTTGAGGTGGTTTGGCCTCTGGAAGCCTTGATTTGTTTTTTCCTGAGTTTTTTAATGAGATCCCACATTCATGTTCGGAATATGGCATGGGGGTGATTGGCTGAAAAAAAGATTTGGTTTAGCCTATCTATGGTTGGGTGGTACATGGAAGTCCCAGACCTAGTTGCATTTTACATATTTTAATAAGAGATTATTTCTTCTTCTATTTTATGGGTAAATATACTTGTTCATATGTGGTTTTTATAGCTATTATATCCTTGTTATTTCTATTAGTTCTATGCTAGTTATGAGGATGTCTTATGACAGTCTTGATGTATGGCTCTCATCATGTTTTGATTTATAAATGAATGAAAAATGAATATATGACCTAATAGAAGATAATGCAACTATTTTGATAAGGAATTAGTGCTTCCTTACGATTCTCAAATAAGTATGAGACCCCTATGCTCAAGTTTGTTGTTATGACCCGTAGAATGTATAATTGGGACATGTTTGACGAAATGCTTGTCATGGATAGTAGGGATATAGTTAATTAATTGATTAAGGGTTTTCATTAGTACGTTTGTTTCAATGTTATTCATCATTTCTGAAAGTTTCGTGAATTTATCAGCAGTGGCCTAAGTCTTAGCCTTGAAAAACTGCCATAAAATCTAGGGTCGTTGGTTCAGAACTAGCTAAAAATATCTATAGTTGTTGGCATGCCCTTGTTGTGGGAGTGACTGGAAGGCCTTATTCACATGCATGCCTTGTCATGGGAGTGTCTAGGGCTCCATAATAGTGAAATGTTAAGTTTTCTTAGGGATTGATCACTTGGAAAGGTTAGTTCACTCATGGAGGTTTTGTATCATGTGTGGAAGGTCATAATGTTTTGGTTTGGTTAGTTCCACTTCCTTAACTGTACATGGGGAGTTGAATCACACCATAGTAACCTCTCATCACATGTTTACCCCAGTGGACTAGTTCACTTGGTAAATGTTGGATGAGGGTGGTTAGAAAAACATTTGCAGCAAATACACAATCGCCCCCTCATGAACCCAACAATTTAACATGCTTTTGGTTGATACCCAGTGTGAGACCCCATGATCTACTTCTGGGATCCACTACTGCAAAATTCCATCCCTACCCCAAAGATTCTAGGGTTTTTACATTGATATATTTGGGCGCAAGTGTTTCTTGAAGGAAGACTACATGAACTAAATCAAAAGGCATCAGATGCTTAAAGGCTATTTTTTAGGAGAACTAGCTAACCCTTTATAATTAAAATAGAGGAATTTCTTTGGGATACTGCACCAAGGGCCTTATCTTCTCCAATCACCTGATCAATGGATCTATGGTGGCCAACAACAACCTCTTAGCTAGCCCTTTGAATGGCTTTCAAGATATGGGACTATCCACCCCATTGTTTCTTAGGAAAGGTTAAGGACAAAGGAGGACCTAACCCACTAACAAATTCAAGGGACCCAACTCAAAAAATGAATAGGATATACGAGAAAGTGATATGATATGTGGGGGAAATTGAACAGAGCCATGGGTGATAGAAAAAAACAGAACCCAAGGATAACCAAATGGAAAGAGGATCATGCATAGGAAGAGAAGGAGGATATTACATGGCCAAAGAACATAAATAATTTATAGGATTAGAAATAGGAGGATAGGAATATGAAGTACCCATCCCTCTAGGAGCTTACAAAGACACTTCTCCCTCCAAAGGGGCCTACTAAATTTGGATCTCACAAGAATGAGGTATAGGGTTTTCATCCATTGGACTAGAACCTTCAATAATCTTTTCAACCTGATCCACTACCTCTGGGGAAATTGATGTTGCATGAGAAGAATTATTGGAAACTTTTTCAAACCCTCCATCCTCATTCGATCTCCGAGCCATCTTTTCCAAGTATGGCAAAGTGAAATTCTTAAACACATGCCCAACCTAATGACACCCCTTGCAATAAAATGGGACTTCCTCGTATTCCATGATTTTCTTTTATGAAATATTGTTATAATGCATGTTGATCGATGCCACCAAACCCTCAAAATATCCAAGTTCATCATAATAGGTGCTACCACCATTCGTCTAGTTTATTTGTCAAGGTTATCAACATCTATAAAGTCTCCCAACTTGTTCACAATTAGATGAAAAATGTCCAATGACCAAAACTGCATGGGAAATCCCAAAAGACACAACCATATTGGGCTAGCCCCCAATTTTTCTGTGATTGCATCGAAATGTTGATGAATGTAACTAGTTTCAATCTTCATAATTATATTTGAGTCATGATGTAATTTATATTTGAAAATAAAGAAAAAGTAATTTTATTAGTAAAGAAATTGACTTATTAAAGAATGGGTTTCAGGCTTGGGTAAACATTTTCTTGGTCAAATCCTCCTTGAAAGGCTTCTAGGGTATATGTTAAGTATTCTTGTCCATGTCATAATGTAAAAGACCCTTCTTTGGCTCTATTTGTCAAGAAACAAATTTATTTTAATGTAAATTAGGTCTTCTAGGCCTGCTGTACGAATTTAGCCTCAAATGGACAAGTCTGCCTAATTAAGGGGCATAAACCCCTATATAAAGGTAGCAGCGCAACCTCATTTGGAGCACTCACTCACCAAGTTCAATTTGCAACTTCAGGGGATAGAAAATGTGTGAATTTCAAGGGAAGAAGAAGAAAGGGGTAGCGAAGAAGGAGGACATTACATACCCAAGGAAGTCAAATTTATCTCTCTCTTATCTCACATGTGTGAAGTAATTGAAGTTGTTGGAAGGTCAAAACTGCAATTATGTTGTGCTGAAATTATGTAGCTGGGGTCAAAGTTTTGTAGTTGGGAAATAAAAATTATGGATTGTTGCTAGGTGGAAAATACTAAACAAGAAGAGAATATTAAAGGTTACTAAATTATATTGAAAGGATGACTTTGTGGAGGAGGAAGGTCTGTTGGTCTAGGACCTTGGTCTATCTCATCTTGATTTTGAATCTACTAAATGAAGAGTTATGACTGGGTTTTCCCCTATAAGAGGCTTTGGTCCTCGTTAAGTGCCTATGTCTGGTGTCCCTGATCTTCCTTTTTTTACTTAGATGTTTGCTTGATGAAAAGATAAAAAAGAACATAATAATATCACATGTAATTATCAATATAAGAAAAACTTTCCGCCTTTATGATTTTCTAACATGAACAAGGGAAAACACCTTTTAAGAATAATTGACGTTGATTTGATATACCATTTTTTACTCAAAACCTATGAGCAATCTTGAGTGGATGAAAACCAAAATGCAAACCAACCTCTTACCAGAGTGCTTACCTTAGGAAAAACATTGATATATTCCCCACAAACATACTTAGCCTAGTCTTGTAGCATTTCCTTTGTGAATTTTCTTCCCCAAACTCGACCCACAAAAACTCTTTCTGTCGTTGCCATAACACCCCCAAACTAAACCTCTTTTCCCAGAATTAGATTCTCCTCCTCCAATCTTACCTATATATATTTGAATTTTTTGTTCTTTTTGTTTGATTTCTCACTTGACTCCTACCTTGGAAAAATTTGTTAAGTGTCCTCGTGACTCGAAGGAACCTCTCCCCACTTCTACAGAACAACATTACTTATAGCTAAACCCAAGAAATTTTAAGAGAGTATTTGGGACACTAACCCCAACAAATGTTGTAGCACCGAATTTCCAATGCCCACAGAACTTGTTGACTAAAAATTAACATCAGGCCCTAAAATACCAACTCCCCCCAAACCTCCACGGAAAACATAGGGTTGGGTGAGAGAAGAAGAAAATTCTACATTCAAAAGGTCTAGGGACACGAAATAAGTTTTCCCAAACAAATCACATGCCCCATTAGAATAGACAGAGTCTAACAGACCAAACGATAAGCTTTCCCCAAGAGAAAGAGAAGAAACCCTATATCCATCCCCCACAGACCTTGGTAATTCCCCCAGATTTGAACAAACCAAAGAGAGACTAACAATTGAAGAGATTCCCAAAGGGGATTCACATTGAACAGAACTCGACAGTGCAACCAGTATAGGTGAAAAATGGGATTCTAATTGTTCCAAATATGGGATCTAAAACTATTCTAGCGATGTTGAACCTTCGAGCACTAGAAAAACCTCAAATAATTAGGCTTTGGTAAAATTTGGGGGCTTTCTATAGTGAGGTGTTTGTAAGAATTTTGTTAGGTCCCTATAATATTAGTGATCCCCCCATTACTATTGTCGTTATGTCCCTTATTGTTATTACTGTGCCCCTATTGTCCCCATATTATTATTATTATTGTGCCCCATAGAATCCCTCTATTGTTATTTTTGTGCCTTTATATTATTATTGTTAGGTCAACTTGGTTATATTGTGACCCCGTAGACTCCTATATATAGAAAGGAGGTTTTGTCATTTGAATCATCTAACAATTGTTCATTTGTGTAATGTAAAGGAGGTTGCCCCTCAAAGAAGATTATTTCTAAGGCATTCATATATATTTTCTATCTTTTTGTGAGTTGGTTTCATAACATTTGGTATCAAAGCTTTGGATTCTAGGGTTTCACTGCTCCAAACAATCCATCGTGCCATTTTCGCTATAACTTTTTTTCTGTGGTGTTTCAGAAGATAAAAAAAAAACCATTTTGGGCCGAAATAGTTCTGAACTTCGGGTCCAAATTTAAGAGCTTTTCTCACTATATTTGTAGAGATATAATCTGAGGAAGTTGGCATTTTTGCAGACTCCCGAATTACATTCCAAACAGGTGACCTGGGGAAAATCGTCATAACTTTTGTTTTGAGCATCAGATTGAAATGTCGTAAGAAGTTTCATAAAGAGGATGACCTCTAGTTTTATGTGTATTAGTTTCAGGTACTAAGGTTGAAACAGTGACATGTGGCACGTCATACAAGTTCACTCTACTGAACTAGTCTATAATCAGGTCACCGTGGAAGATTTGGCATAACTCTTCCTTGGAGAATCCAATTTTGATCAGACTAGTGGCATTGCAAAGAGTATGTAGAGGGCTACTACAATTCACGATTTCAGAATTGCGAGATCCAAAATTACAAAGGTACATCAGATTCAATATTGAGCTCCTACAAGTGAAGAAAGGTGCTTATTTTTTAAATCTTTGCATAAGCTTGGTTTGAAAAATTAGTTTGAAGGAATTCAATGGGCATAGTGAAGCATTATTATCGGTAATTGATGCACCAAAGAAAGGAAATGGAAACACCTAGTAAGCAACCTGAAATCTCTAGCATGACTCATGAAGAAGAGGAAGAAATGCAACATGATATGTCAATATTACGAAACCAAGTGCAACAAATTTCACTCGCACAAAAGGTAACAAAAAATAAGATGGATGGTTTAAAGAAAGATGTAGAAGCTAAGATGGATGGTTTAAAGAAAGGCGTAAAAGCTAATATGAATGACTTGGAAGCTTAGATGGATGACATGGAAACTAAGATGGATGGTGTGGAAGCTAAGATGGATGGC
Organism: Pinus taeda; assembly: GCA_000404065.3. Lineage (NCBI taxonomy): Eukaryota > Viridiplantae > Streptophyta > Pinopsida > Pinales > Pinaceae > Pinus > Pinus taeda. Next base: position 40,294 of record APFE030042525.1, on the reverse strand, counting down.
ATGGATGCTAAGATGAATGGCATGGACGATAAGACAGAAGAATTGAAGATAAATTTGAATAAGTTGCTACAAGATATGGTCACTAATGGTAAAAGGGTAGTAAATGAAACTCATGATGAGAACAAAATAAATGTTAATCATGATTTCATAGACTCTAATGTTGGATTGAAGACCCACCATGTTCCAAAAATCGATATGAGGAAGTTTGATGGCAAGGATCCTGGAACATGGATACTACAGATGGAGCAATCTTTTGATCTCCATAATGTGTAAAATGCACAAAAGGTACATATTGCAACATTATATTTGGAACCAAATCAGTTTGTATGGTATCGATGGATTTGCTCTCGTAAACAAATTGTCACTTGGGAAATTTTTATGGAAGAAATGATAACACATTATGAGGATACAAAAAGCAACACCCTTTTTAGCCAATTGATAAATCTCAAACTGAAGGGTTCAATGATGGAGCACATTGAGGATTTCAAAAAATTGAACATAAGGGTAAAAGATATTCTAGAGGAGCATAGGATTGATGTGTTCATAGGGACTTTAAAGGATAATGTCTAACATGTGGTTTGCCTTTGGGAACCTGATTCATTAGAGAAGGCACTTAGGTTAGCAAGAAAAATGGAAAGCGAAATTATGGCAACCAGGAAGCCTACCACTCACAACTATAAAAATGGAAGTGTTGCTGCCCCTAGCCTTCCACAACGTACAAGGTTGACACCACAACAATTGGAAGAAAAAAGAGCAAAAGGGCTTTGTTACAGTTGTGATAGCAAATACACTAAAGGTCATAAGTGTGCTGAGAATAAATTATTCTACATAGATTGTGAAGAGGAAGAAGAAAAGGAGCAAGAAAGGTCAAAAGAAGAGGATATACTCCAAGAAAAAAGCCCAGATAAAGAAGAAATGAATCCGACCATATCTTGTTATGCATTGGCTGGAATTACCACTCCTCAAACCATCAAGATAGAAGGACAAATCAAGAAGAAAAAGGTAATAGTGTTGATTGATTCAGGAAGCACCCACAATTTTATTCATTGTAGAGTAGCAAAAGAATTGAATTGCTTCCTATATCCAGCACCAGAGTGTCAAGTGATGATTGCAAATGGAGGAATAAATTGCTCTAGAAAGTGCCATAATATCAAGCTATCCATGGGAGAATATGTATTTACTAGCCCAATGCTTTCCATTCCAATGGGAGGCGCTGATGTTGTACTAGGAGTCCAATCGCTAAAATCCTAGGGTACAATAGCTTTTAATTTTCAAGAATTTTTCATTAAATTTTCTGTAGAAGGAAAGGAAGTTGAATTAAGGGGTATTGTAGGGAAACTAGGAAAGATAATTAGCTCTAACGGTATGACAAAGCTTCTAAAAAGGGAACAAAGATGTGTAATTGCACAATTATGTTCGTTAGATGTTTCCACATCGAAATCATTTATTTCTCCGGATCTCCAAAAATTCTTGGACAATCATTCCTAGGTATTTGAGACTCCCAAAGGTCTCCCATCTATTCGTGATCATAATCATGATATTCATCTTATTCCAGGAAGTGTTCCTCCAAACATCAGGCCGTACAGATATCCCTATGCCCAAAAGAGTGAAATTGAACGTATGGTTGCAAAAATGCTAAACGCTGGTATAATTCAACTTAGTCAAAGTTATTTCTCTGCTCCAGTAGTATTGGTGCACAAGAAAGATGGATCATGGTGCATGTGTCCGGATTATAGGGAGCTAAATAAGCTCACTATTAAAGATAAGTTTCCCATTCCTGTCATTGATGAATTACTGGATGAATAGCATGGATCAATTTACTTCACCAAGTTGGATCTTCGTTCAGGATATCATGAAATCAGAATGAAGGCTGACGACATTCTAAAAAGAACATTTAGAACTCATGAGGGTCATTATGAATTTTTGGTCATGCCTTTTGGCCTTACCAATGCACCCTCAACATTTCAAGGTTTGATGAATTCAATTTTCAAACCATTCCTTAGAAAATTGTGTTAGTATTCTTTGATGATATACTAATCTACAACAAGTCTTGGAAGGATCATGTTGAACATGTTGACAGGGTGCTACAACTATTGGAGGAGAAACAATTATATGCAAAAAGATCCAAATGTTTCTTTGGAGTACAAGAGGTGGAATATCTGGGTCATATTGTATCTCATGAAGGAGTTAAGGTAGACCCAAGCAAAATTAAAGCCATTAAGGAATGGAAAATCCCCACATCCATAAAGCATATGCGAGGATTTCTCGGGTTGACGGTATAATCGCAAGTTTGTTAAGAATTATGGGAGAATAGTAGCACCTCTAACAACATTATTGAAGAAAGATGCATTTTCATGGACTCCAGAAGCAACAAAGGCCTTTGAACATCTTAAAGAGGAAATGTGCCAAGAACCAGTCTTAACTACACCGGACTTCACAAAAACCTTTATTGTGGAATGTGATGCCTCAAGAAATGGAATCGGCGCTGTTTTAATGCAAGAAGAAAAACACATTGCTTTCAAAAGTCGTCCAATCAAAGGAAAGTATTTACACAAAGCTATTTATGAGAAGGAAATGTTGGCAATACTCCATGCACTTAAGAAATGGCGACCCTACCTAATGGGAAGACACTTTTAGGTAAAAACGGATCATGATAGCCTTAAATACTTTTTAGAACAAAGATTATCCTTTGAAGAGCAACAAAAGTGGGTCACAGAGATGTTGGGTTATGACTTTGAAATCATCTACAAAAAAGGGAAGCAAAATGTGTGGCAGATGCACTCTCAAGAAAGGATGAGGATGTGGAAGCATTGTTGTGCGCCATTTCTATTATCCAACCAGATTGGATAAATGAAGCAAGGGAGGAATGGAAGAATGATGAAGAAGTGTGGGCACTTATTCAAAAGTTAAAACAAGATTCCAGTACATCGGATACATTTAGCTGGCAAAATGATTCGTTATGGTACAAAGATCACTTATACCTCTGTAATAATTCCCAGCTAAAACAAAAGATTCGTATGGAATTACACACTTCTCCCTTAGGAGGGCACTCGAGATTTTTAAAAACTTCCCACAGGGTTAAGAAGGATTTTTTTTGGGAGGGCCTTAAATTAGATATTCAAAAGTTTGTGGCAGAATGTTTGGTTTTCCAGCAAAATAAAGTTGAAACAATTAAGACACCGGATCTATTACAACCTTTATCCATTCCAAGCCAACGTTGGGAGGAGGTTTCAATGGATTTTATCACAGGTTTACCCAAGTCTGAGGGAAAGAGTGTCATCATGGTGGTAGTTGACAGACTTACCAAGTATGCACACTTTTGTGCATTATCACATCCATATAAAGCCAGTATAGTTTCTACTGCATTTATGGAAACAATTCAAAAGCTACATGGAAACCCAAAGATTATTGTAAGTGACAGAGATCCCATTTTCACTGGAAATTTTTGGACAAAATTATTTTCTTGTCTTGGTACTCAGTAAGCTCATAGCTCATCTTATCATCCTCAATATGATGGGAAAACTAAGATAGTAAACAAATTTTTTGAAGGATATATTTGTTGCTTTGTAGTTGATAAATAGACACAATGGTTCATATGGTTGCCTTTGGATGAATGGTAGTATAACACTTCCTTCCATACTGCAACAAAAATGACTCCATTTATGGCACTTTATGGATATCATCCACCATGCATCACATCATATTTAAGAGAAAATTCTAAGGTTAAAGTAGTGGAAGATCACATTGAGCATTAGCAACGAGTTCTCCAACTCTTAAAGCATAACCTCACCTTGGTGCATAATAGAATGAAACAACAGGCATATCAACATTGTAGTGAAAGAAGTTTTGATGTATGTGACTGGGTATTCCTACGGATACAACCATATAAACAAATGTCCCTCAAGAAAGCTAAGAAGGATAATAAGTTATCACCAAAGTATTATGGTCCATACGAGGTGTTGCAAAAGATAGGTACTATGGTATATAAATTGGAGCTTCCTGTAGCTTCCCGAGTGCACCCAATTTTCCATGTTTGATGCTTAAAGAAGGTTATATGTGACAAGCTTCCAGTTCAAACAATATTTCCAGAACTTGATGAGGAAGAAAAATCATATTGGAACCTGAAGCAATTAAAGAAACAAGAACTCGACAACTATGAAATCGATCAATTTAAGAGTATCTCATCAAGTGGATGAACTTACCCATTGAATATTCCACATGGGAGGATGAGAATTTTATATAGAAGCATCCATAAACACTTAAGCATTGAGGAAAACAGGTTTTTGAAGGGGAGGGGCATGTTAGATCCCTATAATACTAGTGATTCCCCCATTACTATTGTTGTTATATCCCTTATTATTATTGCTATGCCCTTATTGTCCCATATTATTATTATTGTGCCCCATAGAATCCCACTATTGTTATTTTTGTGCCTTTATATTATTATTGTTAGGTTAGATTTGGTTATATTGTGACCCCTTAGACTCCTATATATAGAAAGGATGTTTTTTCATTTGAATCATCTAAGTATTGTTCATTTGTTTAATGTAAAGGAGGTTTCCCCCTCAAAGAGGCTTATTTCTAAGATGTTGATCTATATTTTCTATATTTTTGTGAGCTTGTTTCATAAAACTACCACAGCCTTGGATCACACTTATCTAATCTACTAGATCCTTTTGCTGCATGTCGATTATGTGGGATTCATTATGTCCCTCCTTTGACAGATCACTTCATCTCAAATTTAACTCATTATCCAGGAAAATGATCTAGAAAATCGCTTCCAATATCTTAAGGCTTGCATGTGTCAACGGAAATTTCTTCGCATTCTATGATAGATCTACATCATTGGCCTTTGATCAGATGATTCCACAAGTGTTCAACTTCAACTTCATTATTCACATTCGTAGATTATGCTAATTGTATCTTGAGAGCCATTGTCATTATTGGTGGTTTCTCTCATGTCTGTTAACAATTTACATCATTGATCAGAAATCACATGGTTTTCTATCATGTTTGACTTCAACACATCTATTCGCATGTTACAATTCGTACATTGATTGGGTCAAGACATAGCACAAGAACCTAGATTCTATCTAATAAAATCTAGGTTCTGTGGAGTTATGAGTTATTCATGATGGTGCACATGTTTTCCTCTTTACGGATGGTTGCGACCATGATGTGGGTCCATATATATGATCCTCTTTATTTATATGGCTCCAACTGTACCACAAATCCATACACATGACCCCTTCTATTCGGATGGTTGCATCCATGTTGTGTATGCATGTATCATCAGATGCCTATTCATGTGTCACTAGGCATGATTATTAGAGATGTCAGATATGTATATGTATATGCTTGATTTGAAGATCTCTTGATGGTGTTGTTCTAGTCCTTGCACTGACTTGTAAAGCATCTCATCCATCACTCTCCATTCCACCTTCATGCTTTAGGGGGCATCTGTTACACATTATTTTGTCACACCTCTTGTACATTTCCTATTCCATATCCCAAAGTGCCAAAACATTGACAACTATGCAAAATATCCATCATGATATACAAACCAAAACCTCCCTGAAGAACCAAAGAAAAACTTCCTTGGATTAATTATGAAGAAGGTTAGTTAAAACCCTAGATTTTAGGGTTGGCATGTTTTTCTTCTCTACCTTCCTGTGTTGATGGTAGGTTGCATTGCTTTACCCTAGCACTTCTAACATCGGTTTTGATAAGAAAACCCATGTTGAACCTCTTCTCATAGGTTTTCCCAAACTAGAGGAGAATCTTTATGCGCTAAAAGCTTTGAGAACAACGAGATGGATATTGGTTGTTGTTGATATGGTTGAGCTCTCCCATTTGGACCTCTTGATCTTATCATTATGGGATTTCCCATTGAGATGTGGACCTTCATCCCTCATTTGTGGATCCCTAACTCCCTCTCCCTTCCAAAAATCAACTCCCTTCCATTCCAAAATGGTTGGTCATTGGTTGCCTACATTCCTATACTGAGATTATGCCCAAATGTTGTCCATTCTAACTTGGAGAAGGAGTGCTTGAAGAGTCTTTTCTTGGACTTGGACATCCACCAAAATGAGCTCTCCAACATCAAGGCATAGGTTGTCTACTTCCATTTTTATCTTATTAATATATACATCTAATGTTCACTTTCCACAGTTGTGTAAATGTTTATGATTTTAGCTTAATACTTCTTGATATATTAAGTAGTTTATGTTTGATGTATGCCATAGATGCTCTTGTACCTTGTATTTATCTTTGATATTTCTTGCAGGTAGTTAGACGTGAAGATAAAGTAAGAAGAGAGTCTGGAATCAAAGGAATCAAAGTCATCTCCAAAGGATTGAGTGATTAGCATCAGAGCGAGGTAGGCTACCCTCTCTCTTTGCATCTATTAAACATAAGATAGGAAAGTGTATTTTAGTTTATTTAGTTTGTTTCTAGAGCCACTTATTGGGCTAGAGAGATCGCCTCTATCCACAAAAGGGATTTATCTTCCCAACACAAGGAAATTCTAAAACTACTGTCAATTTAGGAAAATATCGATGCCATTGACAACACATAACGAAAAAAACACATGCATATACCATGAATTTGTAAGTCAACAAGGGAATGACACTTGCAAACTATTACCTGCAAGCAATCCAGATGTAGTTTCTGATCCAATTGTTCCCTTGTGCTTTCCTACTTTCATTTTCCTTCTCTCTCCAAATCTAATGTATGCCAAAGTTCTCCAAGAATGCTCCAAGATTTATCTAAGTGTTCAAGAGAGTGAGAGAATGTGAGAATATAAGAGAGATACCAAAACTGAACTAATAAAATACTAGAAATTGATCTTCATAAACCTTTTTTTTATCATTAAGGCCTCTATTTTCTTCATTTTCCTTCATTTTTCCTTCAATTTCCCTCTCATGCAACTTTGTGTCTCTTCACATTTATTTTCACCCATTTTCCTTTATTTCATAAATAAAATTCCAATTATTTCCACTTTAACTTTGCCAAGGCCTTTACCAATTTCTATAGCCATTAATTAACCACCAATTATATCAATCACTATTTATTTCCCCAACATTCAACTTGGAATACATGTCCAACAACATTGGTCTTATTTTTTATTTACATATAAAATTGACTAGGGGCTATTACTATCCACAATCTTATGTGGTCGTTTATTATAACACTTACATCCCTTACTTTTTGACAAGTATCTAAAAAATATTCCTTCATCTGATCAAGCATTAAAATTTCTTAAATTTTCATCATTGTTTTTTATATAACATTTACTTTCGATCACTTTATTTATTTTTTATGGATGTTGGTTTACCATGCCACGATTCATATCATTTCTTGTTGCAGTTTGGTATAACATGAGCCTTATTCAGAATATGAACAATTGTGTGTACTACTTCTATCCAATAGGTTTGAGGAATGTTTCTCTCTTGCATCATCGTTCTGGCCATTTATTGTATATACTTGTTCTGTCTTTCTGCAACTCCATTTTGTAGAGATGTGTATGCAATAGTATACTTCCTTTTCATGACACGTTCATCACAAAAGTTAACAAACTCGTGTGAAGTAAATTTGCCTCCTCTGTCTAACCTTATACACTTTATATTGCACCCTATTTGGTTTTCCACGAGTACCTTGAAAATTTTGAATTTCTGAAATGCTTCTGACTTATTTTTGAGGAATTCTACCCATGTCAATCTATAATAGTCATCAATTACCAACATGAAATTTTTTATCCTCATGGTGCTTCTATTCTAGAAGGAGCATAGAAATCCTTATGTACTAGCTACACAGGTTTACTACTTGACAACTTATCCTTGACTTTGAATGAAGTTCAAGTCTATTTTTCCATTTGACATGATTTGCAAGTATAGTTTCGAGGTTTCTTTATCTTTGGTAGATATCTAACTACTCTCTTCTTAGTAAGCCTGATGATGTGCTCAAAATTTAGATTCCCCAATATCCTATGCCATAGCCAAGATTCATATTTTTTGTTGGTAATTGATCATTACATTCCTTCAATATATATATATAATATATATATATATATTATATATAATATATTATATATATATATATATAATATATATATATATATATATATATATATATATATTATTTCTATTCAAACTCATTAGCCAAAACCTTCCCAGTTGTTGTTGACCTTATTTCACAATCCCGAGCTCTAAAGAGAACAACACAACCTTTATCACACATCTAGCTTACACTCAACAAATTGTGTTTCAAACCATTTATAAATAGTACATCTCGAGCCTTTCCTCTGTCATTATTCAGACTGACTATACCCTTTCCTCTAATTCTTCCCGCTGCATCATTTCCGATGTGACATTTCTGGTTTTATTTTCATTTAGGGATACAAACTTGATTTTATCCCTTGTCATATGTCTAGAGCAGCCATTGTCAACATACCATTTATTGTATTGATCTTGAGCATAAAGAAGTACGCCACACTTATCGTATTTATTCTCTTCTTTCTTCTTCTCCAATACTGTGATCTATTGTTTTTAAGTTGACATTCATATGAATTATGCACAAAATTGTGATAGTAGGAACACTTAATTATATCAAAGAGAGGGGAAAATGGTTTTTTTTTCCAGATTCATATTGGTTTTGATGTTTTCAAATATAATGTTAGCTTCACATCATATAGGATTCTTCAACTCATTCCTTCTCACTTTTGCTCTGCAATTTGTAGCTTTATGTCAAGTTTTTTTTACAGTAATAACAATACCCGTAGAAAATGTTTCCATACCAGGTAGTAGATGATACCTGAGAATAGAACCATATTTGCATTTGATAATATTGTCTCTTGAATAAGTATAGTTTCTGATTTCTTTTTATTTGTTTGTCCACTCCTTTTGTGTGCAAATTTTTTCTAGAATTGCTTCTTTGCTACCGATCCTTAGCTACATATGTGCTACTCAACTTCTTGTTCTCAAACTAATGTGGACTGTCATTGTCTCCCTTGATCGCTTTTAGAAAATTGATTGTCTTTTTTTCCCTTTGTCTTACTTTCACTGGATTCTCCTTAATAGATTGAACTATCTTTCATAAGCAGAGAAATTTGAGCATTTAATATTCATTTTAAAATCAATTTGTACCTTCTCCAACTTTTTCTTCAGGGTTACCAATTCTTCTTCCAATCTTTCACACTCCTGACTTTTCTCTTTTATTTGTTGTAGTAGAATATATTCCACTTTATTTTCTTCTTAAAGTTCAACCTTTAGCTTTATAATTACCTTAGAATTTGATTATTCTTTTGCATATTTTAACAAAATCTCATTTTTCTTCTTATTCCAAGTCTATCTATTTCCTCTAGAGAATTGATTAGCTCCCTCTCAAGGTCTACCTCACCTTTTTCTTCTTCTTCGTAGGCATTCAATTATTCTTCCAAGTTTTCTAGAGCCATTAAGATAAACTCACTATCTCCATCTTCACTAGAGGATTCATTGGAATATTCAAGTGTACTACTATCTTCTTGCACACAAAGATTGTTCCTTTTCAATATTTTCTCTTTCTACATTTGATTAAACTTGTTATTTTATTTCCCTTTAGACTAAGTTTCTTCTTTTGTTGTAAGGAAATTTGGAGGCATGATGCCCCACTTTTCCACAATTGAAACATTTAAATGGGAGTTTTCCTTTGTCCTTACTTGTACCTTTCTTCAATATTCTTACAAATTTCACCTCTTCTTCGTCAGAGTTTGAGCATGAATATTCCTTGTCTTTTGTAAACTTGTATTATTTAAAATCTGCATCTATGGTAGTTGAATTTCCTTTTTATATTCTCATATCATATGTTTTCAACGAACCAAGTAATTTCTCCCTGTTTAGAGTCTCAAATTTGGTTTTCTCTTCTATAGCTGAAACCTTAGGATTAAACTTTGAAGGTAATGACCTTAATATTTTTTGGAATATGAAACTCTCTTTGATTGTTTCTCCTAGAGTCATAATGACATTTACAGATTCATATCCTCTTAAAAGGAATTTAGCAATATCTTCACCTTCATTCATTTTTAATGTCTCAAACTGCATTCTATATACTTTTAATTTGGCCATATTTACTTTGGTACCTCCTTCATGGATATTTTGTTGTTTATCCAAAATATCTTTAGTTATTTTACAATGCATTACCTTAATAAATTCTGATTCACTTAATCCACTAAGAAGTGAATTCATAGCTTTTGCATTGGGTATGAACTCCAATTTGTCATCTTTGTCACTACTCATTGTCTTTGGTTCTTCATATCCCACCAACACACCAACCCATAATTTTACTCCAAGAGACGTTAAATATGTCTTCATTCTATCCTTCCAGAATGCATAGTTTGTGCCAATGAACAAAGGGGATTTATTTTTTGAACATCCTTCCTAACTAGCCACTCCAATGATTTATTACCTCCTTCCAATTGTTAAAATGATGTTGAAGGAACTTGCTATGATACCAATTGATAAATGCTTGGAAATTACTAAGAAGAGGGAGGGGTGTAGCAATAATTATACATTTCCAATTATTTAGCTAAACTTAATTTCCTTTTCTATTTTCTTATTATGCAACTAACGACTTATGTACATGTTAAATTACTAATGGTTTCTTTTGTAGTTACCATAGAGATACATTTTCATATATACATAATTAGAATTCAAAAGCATTCACATAGATAGGACATTCCACAAGTAACACATGAAGACACCAAATATAATTGTAAACCCATAAGGGAGAAAATCATGAATTTTTGGCTGAAAATGATGTGAAGGAAAGTTCTTACTCCCCTATTACATCAATTTTTTTGTAGGCTCCAACCTACAAGAGGTTGCTACATCAGGGAAGGTCCAACTCCCACAATGTTTTATGTAGGCTACAACCCACAAGAGGCTCCTACCTCAAAAGACTACAACCTATTCTTTATCAAGCCACAACTTGAAACTAGACTACAATCTCGCAATCATAATACAAAATCAAGTGTTCTCATTACCTAATGTTAATTTCTGCCCTTATGTCTGTTGCTCATCTTTACTATTTCTCTTATTCAATTATGTTCCTCTTTTGCTACTTTTCTCTTTTTCTCCTTACAGAATGTTGCTCATGAACACTCTCATACAAGTTTCTTAAATCACTAAAAAGCTAAATTCTCATTGAACAATGCATCATTTATAATAATAACTTATTTAGTATTTATATTCTATGCAATAATACAAAAATAGGAGTTGTATCTTGATCTTCAAAAGTCGCTCACAATCTGTCTCTTCATTTTCAAATCTGAAATTCAAAATTTTGTAATATAAAACAGAGTTGAAATAATATAGGCCAACAACAATGATTGCAAGAGACGAATCTTGAAATTTTTTTAGATTTTTATTAGCTTCATTTTTTAGATTTATACTAGCCTCAAGTTAATTTCCTTAAGTATTCTTATTTAAAAAATCACACATTTTCCAGCTTATGTCTGAAGATATCATGTGTCATTTTTCATTTTATTTGTAAGCCATACATCAAGGTAACCAATCAACATATTGAACAATGATCAACCTTCAACAACAATAAACATAGTTAACAACGATTAGCCTTTGCACATCACATCAGTTATCAGCCTTTGCATTTCAAGTAATCTTACAACAATCGCTATCCAAAAATCAACATGAACTGATATTAACATAATCAACAACAATTAGATTAATGACATCAAACATCCTTAACATGATCATTTGAAATCATTTCCAACATTACCAACACCATGTCCAGGGATACGGTTCACCTCATTTCATCTTCTGTGTAGCCTAAAGAGGCGATGTTTTCACCTGAAAAAACAATTGAAAATTTGGCACTATTTTGACAAAATCTACTGGTAATTTTTGGAAATTTGAGCTACAAGTGTAAGGATTCAATATTTTGTGTGCCCCATGGGTTTTTGATAGCTCTGAATTCATTTCCACCATAAAAAATATTATTCAAACACTTCCATAGTCACATTTTGTTGGAGAAAAATTACTAGATACTAGTGAGAAATGGTTATTCGGGTGAAATTGTCACCTCAGTAAACAACACCTTTTAGTTTATGGAATTATATAATGAATGTTCAAAATAAAATGAAATTGCAATGTATTTGTTGGTTATATTTTTTAAAATTGTATTTAAATGTAACCAACATATCTCAAATATTTTAACCAATATTATTGACTAAATGGAAACTGTAATTTCAAAATGAAAAATATAGATCAAAATATCTATATTTTTGGATCAAAAATACCAAAATCAACCCTTGAATTGAAAAGTGTTGTTATTAGAATCACCTCTTTTAGGGTTTTCATGATGGCCCTAAATCCTTGTAAAGTTGTAAACATTAAAATGTACTTTTAGAATCACATTTTTTATTTAAGTTTTAATTCTTTTTATTGTGATTAAAATTACAACTTGTTTGAAATTGCAGCTTTATAACCAATATTGTTTTGAACAAAACATTAAAATGATCTCCATGTAGGTTTTAACCCCGTACATAAATTACCTGCATATGAATTCTAAAACAGAGAAAATTAACAATGCGAGAGCATAACACATAAAACACATATACATAGAGATTTCCCCCTAGATCCCAAAACTGGGACTACGAGTTTGATTTTTCGTTATGTTCCTTTCAACGTTACAATACATATTTATACATGCCGAAGCATCCAATACCATGGACTGAAAACCATCGCGTCCAAAACCATGGACCAAAAACCATCACGTCCAAAAGCATGTGCAAAAACCATGCACAAAACCATAGGTAGGTCCTCCCAACCTAATATAGGGTCCAAACAATTTTTCCCCAGGGTGCTACCCCAGATCTCGTAGAGGGTGCTACCCGCCATCCTCAAACCCCTCAGACAGGAGGGGTTGCTGCCCCTCTTGTGACCCCCTGCCCCCCCCATGTAATCAGAGCAACGAAGGGGGTGTTGCGCCCCCCTTTTAACTCCCCAATTAACTATGTAGGCTAGTTGTGGAAATAATATAACACAACTGAAGACTCCAAATTGGAAAGTTGTGTTGCTATAACAATAATTTTTTGCATAGTTAACATGAAATGATGTTTTAAATTGTAGTCTTTATATATATATATATATATATATATAAGAAATGATGGTGATTCTTTTATAACTCCCCTTATCCCCCTCTCTCTAATTGAGCCTTCCCCACAATCCATTTGTACTGACATGTTTGCAAATTTGTTACTATTTATAGATAATATGGGAAGAAAGCAAGAGGTAGGTTACTCCACCTCATTTGACTTGCTTGTAACGATATATATATATATATATATTATGGCATAATTGAAGTTATAGACAAAAGAGTTTTTTCATTGGAATTCAATGAAACATTTTCAAACAAGATTGGGATTTTTTTTAAAATGCATTTCTGAATGCATAAATGGAGTAAACACCATGAAAAACCCTTGGAGAGTACTAAAATTATATATATTAAAAATTTAAACTCAACTTTTTACAAATGTTTATTCAAATTATAGTTAAATATTAGCTAGAGATAATGCCCTTAAAAAAACTATATATATATATATATAATATATATTAATATAATATATAATATCAAAGAAATAATAATTAGATTATACAATTATTATTTCGACCAATTATCTTATAATTTTTCTCTAAAAAACCTCTTTTACTTGGATATTGAGCAAGATATGAGCAAAATCGAAACATCACCATGAATCCGACCACCTTAACTATCCCTAATAAACTAACAAAAATAATACATTAAATAACTAATCATTTACTTACTTGTTAAGATAAAATATTAAAAACTTGTTAAGGTATATAAAATTTTTATTATAACTAAAATTTAGTTTTGATATCTTTTAATAATTTAAAATATTTATATTGTAAAGCGTTTCCCTCTCAGACCAACTCTCCTCCAATGCCTCATGTGTAATTGCAAGTCATTGATCTCCTCCAATGTGTCATGTGTAATTGCAAGTCATTGATTTTGATGTTAGACGACAGAAAGAGTTTCCGCCATCAGATTAATTGAAAACTGTTATTTGTCAGTTACACTTCGTTGCCAAAAGGCCTCAGTCATCATTTGAAAAACTTGCAAGCTTGGGTAAGGCTGAAGGTTAACTTGCAAGCTTGGGTAAGGCTAAAGGTTATTCTGTACGAAGTATATTTAGTTCTACAAAAGCACGCCAACTAATATGGCTATCGTGGAACACAACGCTCACGCAACACAACGCTCTTCTCTTCAGACGTGTCGTTGTCGGAACCACTGCGGATTTGGATGGGAAGAGAAACGATATATGATCTTTCCTTAAAGCTAAGGGGGAAGACACAGTTTAGACCACCAACGAGGCTTCCCTGCAAAAGTAGATACAATTCCACCACGGAATGTCGTTGGTAAGTTTTCGACCATATCGGTGTATTTTGAAATTGAACTTGAGAGGTGTTTTCACCTAAATTTGTAGTTTCTCTTGTTAAAATTTGAGATCATTCTCCCTACCGACCATGCACATAGAGCCTTTCAGGGAAAGGAGGTAGCTGTTTTAATTCAAGTAATTGATTTCTCGATGGACTACCTTATTGAGAGTAGGCACACTGTCTTGTTGGGACAGAACTAGGAAAACCTTAGTAAAAAACATTTTTACGGGGTAAAATCAAGCATTCCTATGAGGCACTAAAATGGATTTTATTCTTACTCAACTATGCATTTCCAGGAAATTTCTCTATGCAAGATACTTTTATTTTCTTTCAAGTGTTTTACCATTTGGCAAGGTTGTGTTTTATAATTGACTCACCTATGTGGTTCCATTGTTCTCGTAATCATTCATTCACTTAATTAAGTGATAGATGCTATATTTCTAGGTGGTGGAGCAGCTGGGTAACTTGAATGGTTTTGCGTGTCATTTGAGGAAGTGTACTAAAGACTATATTTTCATCTTCTTTCACTTCGGAGGAGTGAGCATCTAATTTTGCAGTGGTAATAAATTCTGCCAATCTATTGTTAGGAATTTTGCAGTGACATACATCAAATGGTTGTCGTCACCATATGTTGTAAGGCTCAGGTGAGGATGCTAGATCGTGTTACTGCTAGTAGACCTTGTTAGGTTAGATAACATTTTTTATTGCTATATCCTAGTAGATCCATATCATTTTTTATTTCTATATGATCATTTTTTATTTCCATATGATTGCCTATGTTCGATTTCCATTTCGTCAGGTTCGATTTGGATTCATATTGTCAAGATTTTACTTGCTGCTTTGAAATAAATTAAATCCTTATCACTCTAACTTGATAATGGAATTCTACAATGAATATATTGGATAATGGATTTATATTCAACGTTTTATATGGACTGAATTTCATAGTAGTTTTTTATGGATTTAATATATGTTTCACATAATATTTCACGTGTTTACAATATTTAATATATCAACTACAATTTTTTTATTACATTAGTCATTTGATTTTAGGATGGTTGGACATGTTGAAGCACAATATGCCTAGGTTTGGCAACCAACACAAATAATCATGTTGAATACCTGGCTTTATGGAAGGTTCATACTAAGTCACAGTTCTCTTGTAATAATATACCATTGCCTATAAAATTTGTCACGAGTTGATAGGTTGAGGGTGCAATATCCTTTTGTTTGGTGAATAATAGATAGACTTCACTAAATAAATAATATCAGCCGGATTAAATAAATTAGAAAATGAGTGTTCAATGAACTAGAGTTTCGTTGAATAAGAGAGACTTCATTTGGATTAAATAAGTCAACAAATTACTTCCCTACATAAACAAAGAAATTTGTTTCAATAAAAGAACATTTATGGTAGATAGAATATCTTTTTATTTGCTAATTCATAGAACAACTCAAAAAAATTCTTGTTCAATAAATAAAGATGATCAAAGATTTTCATTTTCCAAAATAAAATTAATTTGGTTATATATAATATATATAATTAATTAATTATTTTCAGTTTCCAAATATCAAGCAATATCCTATTTCTATCTTAGGTGTAATTTTCTATGTGAAAGAAATATATAAATGTAAAATCATATGATTGGAATCTTTATTTCCATATTGGGTGTAACTATATTTTGATTGATTGACATTTATAATTAAATTCAAAAAAATACGACAATAACTATATAGTAAATGATTTTTACACAAATGTCTCATATTACTTTAGAATATTTATACAATAAATTTATAAAATTATCATTATAAATAATACAATCTTCTTGCAATAAATTTGTAGAATTGTGATTACAATGTTCTAACCATGAAAATCCAAAACACCATTCACTTTACACCATAAAATACCATATTTAAATATTAAGAGGCAATCTATGTTGGAAAGTTTATAGAATCTCTCAATTTGGCATAATATAAGTGATTTCTCTTTATCTTCTAGCTTATAGAATATTTCAATTTGGCATAATGTAAATGATTTCTTTTTATCTTCTAGCTTATAGAATCTCTCAATTTAGCATAATGTAAGTGATTTCTCTTTATCTTCTAGCTTATAGAATCTCTCAATTTAGCATGATGTAGATGATTTATCTTTATATTATAGAGTTCAATAACACATTGTTCACTGATTTTTATCTAGATCAAAATTCTTCTTAAATTTATACCTTACAATGTTTCTTTTACAATATCTAGTACAATAACTAGTTATACAAATATAAACTAATACTCTCACCAAATAATTCACAAATTTAATGTAAAAATATATAATATAATAATAATCACATTAATTTAAAATTGCGCCAGGGCTCGAGAGAATGTGATAAAATATTAAATAGCCAGAATTCCCCTACATGCGGTACATATATTATCGAGGGTTTTAAACACACAATTTAACTCCACACATTACGGATTGTGACTCATTGTTATGTTTAAATATACGAAAATTTACTTCACGCACATCGAACCGCCACAGATATGGAAACTATGTTATCTATGTTATGGTGAATTTTTTATGGAAAAATTGTTATTTGTGTTGGTTAATGTGGGTTTTTTATTATATATATAAATTCAATACTCTAAGGTCTTATGAAAGTTTATTTATTAAATTTGTGATTTCAATCAATTTTTAATAAATTTTAAATAAATTAGATCAGAAAATAAAATAGAAAATTTTCCAAAAAAATCACAATTAAAAATTAATATTCACTAAATTATTACTTACTTTTTCTATGCTGGAAAAAAGGGAAATAATTTCAGACCAGAGTTTTATTTGTACACTGTTTCCATAACTTCACTACAAATAATCCTGTTCTCCGTTGCTTCCCCAACTCGCTATAAATAACCCCTCTACATTGTATTCACATTCTACAAATTAGGGGTTTTCAACATCAGTTAACATAAATGGCGCAGCTAAGGAGAAAAAATGGCTGAAAAACAGGTCAATATCGTGCATCCTTAAAAGATGCTATAATATTTAGAACCCTAATATTCTTCTTCTTGAGCATTCCATATAGAGGAATATGCATGAAACAAACACTTAATACATTCAAGTTACGTTAATTTATACATCAAGTCAGTATTCATTTATTTTCTATTTAAACCGATCAATTATTAACTCTCAGCCTACTGAGATCGACCATATAGAATGTACATGTTATGATTATTTCTAACACTCCTAATCACAATTTAAATGTTAACTTTCTTGCTAGTTTAAGTTTCAACTAGGCTTACAAACATGACTCAAATATTTCATTTTGACTTTCTTTGATATGGTATATTGATGAAACTTTCTCTTGACCTTGTTGCTCCAAACTTCTTTCTTCTTCTTCTTACTCCAAATCATGAACTCTAGATATTGCTTCTTGTTATAACTAGGATGATGCTAATTCATTTCAACTCATTTTTCAACACATTTACTTCCATCATTGATATTTTTTAATTATTCTTCCATTGAATCATTCATATTGTTTTCAACAAATTTAAAGCCTTGATTGTAAATACGCATTACATCATAATTCTCTTTTAATTTTTAAAATTCTGTGATCATTATCATTTATCTGCAAACAAGTTTCTGGATCCAGATCACATTTATAATAAATTTTAATCGACTTTTGGAACCAACAACCATGGTTCATCTTGAGGATGAGAGATATCATCCTAAAGATGAGCCATAATTTTTGGTTCGAAACATCGATCAAAATTTGTTATAAATGAGATATGGATCTAGAAACATGTTTGCAGCTAAATAAAAGATAATTCTCTTCTTCTTTTTATATTGCTGCTTCATGGTTGCTAACAATACCTGCACACTGGGTGAACATTTGTAAGATTTACAAAATCATCATAATTTCGGTTCTTTTTAACTTTATCTCTGCCTTCCTCTGTCAAATCTTTATTCTTAGTTTCAACTAGGTAATCTAATTAATTTGCAAACAGAGTTACTCTTCCACTTAACAAATCATCCACAAGTTTCTTCTTTGGTAGCATTTGTAACCAACCTTCACTTTAAAAATTTTCATCATCATACAATGGTTCATCTTCATCATTAAATGCTACATCACAGGGAGTTTCCTTACAATCACATTCTACTCTATTGTCAACTACATGCATACTTTCAGTGTTGATCCAAATTATGATGCTTTCAACAAAATCAGCATTTTTAACAACACCTTCATCAACTTCAATTTTCTCACTCCACTTCATGTTGTACCTTGTTTCAAGAATATCCCAAAATATTTTTGCATCACATGTTTCACCTAGTCATACAAGATACTAGAAAAAATGTTTTCATCAAGAGTTGATATAATGAGAAGAAATGCTACTGCGCCTCTAGTCTTATCATGGGAATTTATTGAAGTTCTTGAAGAAACTTCCACAAATCTACTGAACTGAACAGTCCCTCCATCTTAATTTCCAAAAGCTTAAAATTCTTACTTGAGAAACATGGCAGGACTGGCATTATTCACTTCAATATTGCACCGATTTCTTCAATTCTCTCCAATATTGTTTGAGTTTCCTTTGTTTACCCATCACTCTACCACATAGCCAAATATGGAGCAACAAAAAAATTTGGCTCCTCAACACACCTCAATGCATACTAAACACAGGTTTTAACGCTCTATGCACTCAATCTGTGATGAATAAGCTTCACACCACACGGTTTTGAGGTCTATTATCTGGAAAAAAATCATGTCCTCGACTTACCACAACAAAATCATGAGTCACATAACTTAACAGACACGTACTTTAATCACCAACATCAAATTTCCTTATGTGTTACTGCCCACAAATCAATTCCAAAGGCACGTATCCAAATCGGTTCTATTGTGCACAAACATGAAGCACCAATGTAGAGATAAGTGATCCTCCTAATGCAGTGATATGCAAACAAACATAACACACAGACATATCCACATTCTTAACAAGTAGTCCTCACAATTATTACATAGCAAAATATCTTGGCTTATGTTCTCCACTTGAAATTAGATGGTTGTCGCTCAACTTTCCATAGTGTTCCAATGAAATTAACTCATTTCCAAGAAATTAGCAAGAGCAAGCGCCCTCATCTTCTAAATTCTCTGCAAAATTTAACAGGACGGACTCCGACGATTCCACTCATGCAGGGAGCTTCACCAAAGACGCTCTAAATTCACATGCATCAGTCTATACTTCGTAAAATATCGGACCTTCGTCAAAGAAGAGAAACGACCCTCCGTCACCCCTGAGCTTATCTTGATTTCTGATTCACCGAATATTCTGCAATCGGACTGACATGGGCACGGTCAAATATTTGAGCATGCCTGTGTCTGTTTGATTGTTGAATATTCGGCAAATCCACCATCTAGATAAAGATGCCCCTCCATCACCAGGTCGAGCAACGACACTCCATGCTCACTGCACCATCTAACAATGCTCTCTGGGATCATCAAACAGTGAAGCATTAGTTCTTCACAACAATTCTCACAACTCTACAAATGGCATTGACATTTTTTGAACAACTTTATGTTGGAGGCATTGCAACGCAATTTTCGAAATGTAGTCACGTGACCCCTAAGCCAAACAATCACTTTTCACTAGTCAAATTGACTCAACATCACATTCATAGTAGTGCACAAACTCTCTGTCACACCGCACAAAGTTCCCAAGGCATATGCATACCCAACTAATCTTCCAATTCAAATGAAAGGCATGGCTCAATGCATCCTCATGACACAACTCTCCAATATCCAATTCTCACAAATACTCTAATACGACGACTCGTGAAAAAATTCAGAAGAGATTTGTACCTTATCCTCCGCCACTTTACATATGCACTGGTCGCTCGTAGACTCTGGCCGCAAATTGTCTATAATTTACATCAAAGCGAGAAGCACAATCGATGCATCAATAGATCTCTTATTCGAGTCAACGTCCACGCTGCAGACTCCTCCTCATGTCAACGAACATCACTCCAATCTCACCACTTAGGTTGTGAGTTCAGGCCTCTCTCACGTTGGACAGAACCTCTTCTCAATGACTTTTTGTTGGGAATAATGCTTAATTAGTTATGTAAAATGTTGACAAAGTAGCCAACAAATTTTGTGTTCACTGCAAAATTAAAGCAGCAGATTGTTAGGGTGGTCACTGCTGGAAAGTACTGTAAATTAGCTGTAATGTCAGTAGATTTGTTTTAGAGTTGATTTTAGTAATAGTTTTACTATATAAGAATGTAGTTAATAGTTGAATGAATATATGATATTTGCAGCATTTTTTAGCTCACACAGTCACTGTGTTTTTTAATTGTTTTATCTTTTTTTATATGTATTTTTCTTCATAGTACTGTTGCTTCTCAATTGCATAAAATAATTCATTTCATATTCTACAAGTGGTATCAGAGCAGGTAAAATTGTGTTTGGGTTAAGTTGTATTGTGGAATTTCGCCAAAGTTATTCATGTCGAATTCTAACCAGATGCTAGTTCCAGAATTTGATGGGAACGATTATGATTATTGGTGCATTAAGATGCTAACCTTTTTTATTGGAAAAGATTTGTGGGAGATTGTTGAATCAGGATATGAGGAGCCAGCTGATTGGAATGCTTTTACAGCCAATGAAAGAACAACAAGAAAAGAAGCAAGGAAGAAGAATGCTCAAGCTTTGTTTCACATTCAGATAGCTCTTGATAAGAGCTTATGTCCAAGAATGTCAGGAGCAAAAACTGCCAAAGTTGCCTGGGAGACTCTACAAGAAGCTTACCAAGGTAGTGATCAAGTTAAGGTGGTCAAGCTTCAGACAATTAAGCGAGATTTTGAGAATTTGAAGATGCAAGAAGCTGAAAGTATCAGTGACTATTGTGTGAGAGTCAAAGATGTGGTCAATAAAATGGCTACACTTGGAGAACCTGTAAGTAATGAAGTTTTAATTAAAAAAGTATTGAGATCTTTAACACATAGATGGAATCATGTTGCAATAATCATGGAAGAAAGTAAGGATTTAACAAAACTATAGTTTGATGAATTGGTTGGATCTTTGATGTCTCATAAGAAAGATTGAAGGAAACTTTTGAAGCTGTAGAGAAAGCTTTTTCCTCTAAATTACAAATTACAAAGAATGAAGATGCAAGTAGCAGCAGTACCAAAAGCCATCAAGGTAAAGGTAAATGGGAAAGCCAAAATTATTCAAGAGGTAGAGGAAGAGGTGGCTCAAGTGGAAGAGGTAGTTTCAAAGGAAGAGGTAGAGGTAGATTTGATAAGAGAAATGTTCAATGTTACCATTGTAATAGGTATGGTCACTTTGAAAGAGAATGTAGATTGAAAGAAGGTAAAAATGCTAATTATGCTCAAGAAAGTGGTGAGTATCCTCCAGATCACTTATTTTTATCTTATGCCAAAGGTGAAAATGCTAGTAAAGATGTTTGGTACCTCGATTCTAGATGCTCTAACCATATGACAGGGAATGAGAAGTTGTTTTCAGCAAAGGATGGAAGTTTCAAATCCAAGATCTAGCTTGGTGATCATAAGTCATTGGAGGTTGCTTCTAAAGGAGCTGTGGAGGTCCAAACAAACGAAGGTATAAAGAGTATTCATGACATTTATTATACTCCACAATTGAAGCATAATTTGTTGAGTGTTGGGAAACTCTGTGAGAAAAATTATAAAGTGTTAGGGTCCCACCCTAACCCCCTTATCTATGTAATGGGACCACGTCATAGTCAAGAGTCAATAAAGCCCATATTAATAATTGTAAGTGGTCAATTCGCAATTAATAACGGAACCACAGTTAGTGGCAAATGGGCCGTAGTATTAGATAGATGGTATTAGTAA